>RJWJ010003675.1:18036-83638 GCA_004363605.1 Indri indri | reverse complement strand
CCGAGTAGCTGGGACTACAGGCATGCGCCACCATGCCCGGCTAATTTTTTCTATACATATTTTTAGCTGTCCAATTAATTTCTTTCTATTTTTGGTAGAGACGGGGTCTCGCTCTTGCTCAGGCTGGTTTCGAACTCCTGAGCTCAAACAATCCGCCCACCTCGGCCTCCCAGAGTGCTAGGATTACAGGCGTGAGCCATCGCGCCCGGCCTAAGATGATTCTTTTCCAACAACAGTTGGTAAGTACAACTCATTGTGGAAGGGGCAGTTCTCTTTCTGGGAGTAATCACTGCCCTATGCAAGGACACCACACAGTTAGTTGCTTACCATTCTCTTGTCATAATGTTAACTATTTTCTCCCAGTTCTTAAGCCCCATTCTTAGAGACTCTGCTCTCTGTTGAGTGGTGGGGCTCACGTGATTCTGTACCCTCTGAGTACTTGGCCCAGGACTGGAAAGGTGACCCAACCTGGGTCAGACAGTCTCATTCTTAGGAACTTGCAATTGTGACAGAGGGGCTCCAATCAATCTCTGCTGGTGCTTAAATTGAGGATAGGGCTGTGCAGGAGACTTTTCCCTACCAAATGTAAGGAGAAGCAGAGAAGGCCATTAATGTGGAAAAAATTATGCAGATGAACATAAGCTAAGGCAAAAGATTTTACGGCCTTAAGCAGAAGGAAAGTCAAATAAAGAGTGTCAAAAACAGGAAGAGTTGGACAGAATGCCTGGGACAAAGAGTAGTTGTCTTGGTTCCTAGAGGTTTCCCAAGTGCTTTGTTCTATTCCCTAGTGAGATCTATATATTTCTTTCCTTGGTTCCATGACATGTCCCTGTGGTCTTCCAGTAAATCTTCCTTTTGGGTTTAAGCTAATTTGAATAGATTCTATTCTTTGCAATTAAAACAGTGTTGCTGGGCACAGTGGCACATGCCTGTAATCCCAGCTCCTTGGGAGGCTAAGGCAGGAGGATCACTTCAGTCCAGTAGTTCAAGTCCAACCCGGGCAACATAGCAAGACCCCTTTCTCTAAAAGAAATTTAAAAGAAAAAGGAAAAACACCAGTATTGACTAAGACACATAAATGTCTTATATGCAACTGCTCATCTATTTTTTTTTTTTTTTTTTTTTTTGAGACAGGGTCTCACTCTGTTGCCTGGGCTGGAGTGCAGTGCCATCATCATAGCTCACTGCAACCTCAAACTCCTGGGCTCAAGTAATCCTCCTGCCTCAGCCTCCCAAGTAGCTTGGACTACAGCTGCATGCCACCATGCCTGGCTAATTTTACTACTTTTTGTAGAGATGGGGTCTTGCTCTTGCTCAGGCTTCATCTACCTCCTCTTAAACCAACATTTCCTAAATATTCACTATGTGTAAGATACTACATTAGATGCTTTAGGGAGGAAAGATAAATAAGACACAGACTCTGCCTTTAGGGAACTCACTGGTAGAAAACAGAGGTAAACAGCTAACATGATACTAGAAAGATCTTAAGTCAAGCCTTTCATTAAAAATTAGTAAAATGAAGGAAGACCATAATGTACAATGGCATAAGAATCAAATTTACTTTATCAAACAAAATCATACATGCTTGAGAAAAAATTTTATGAAAATAAAAAACTACCATAAATTATTTTGTAGATGTATATACCTTATTATATATATGTGTGTGTGTATATATGTACACTTTGCATTACTGTATATATTATTAATTCTTATCCATAATGTGCAGTATATATTTACTGAACATGATCATATACACAAATCCAGTTAGGCTATACTCTATGGGCAATCTAAGGGATTTTTCAAAGCTAACTTTGGTTACACGTGATTTTCACCTAATGTGCTAATTTTAGGTCCTAACCTCACATGTGACTTCATTATAGTTAACAGTTGGTTTCCTAAGAAAAAACTATTACCCTTGAAATCCTAGCATAAGATTCTTGTAAACTAGTAGATAGGTGTGATCTGTGATAACTGGTGTTGGTCTAGTTATTTGACATTATTATGCTATTCCAAGAGCCAACTGAACTGAAATATGGTGTTGTGAGAGATACCTTAGGTTTTGAACAAAGCCTCTAGACTCAAATTAGTGGCCCAGAGACTCACTTGCTACTAACGGCCCCATATTGACAGTGCCTCAATACAGGAATTATGACAAAGTAGCACATAGAACATACAGGAAATATAACAAAGCAGCACAGAGATCGGCCCCAGCAACTTACTAACATTTTATCTTTCTTGATTCGTTTTCAATATTTCAATTATTTTTAAATAATAACATTCATCTTGCTTAACTTATTTTACCCCTTTAGTATCACATATCTCAAATCCACATTGGATAATAAAGCTAAAAGACTCTATGATCTGTCTGAAATTTATACCTTATGCCTTCAATAAACAGATCCTCATCTTACCTTTACATCAAAAAGATTTTAATAAAAAATATATATAGTATTTTTTATAGACTAAGAAAATACATATTTCCATAGTACCTGTAAGTAGAGAGATCAAATCTTTCTATGTATAACATATATATAATTTGTAGTATATACATATTTTATATTATATATTATATATATTATATATTATATAATTATATAATTTATACATAATTATATAATTATATATTATATAATATATATATATATTTTTTTTGAGACAAAGTCTTGCTCTGTCGCCCCAGCTAGAGTGCAGTGACATCATCATAGCTCACTGCAACCTCAAACTCCAGGGCTTGAGTGATCCTCCTGCCTCAGCCCCCCAGAGTGTTAGGATTACAGGTGTGAGCCATTGCACCTGGCCTATATTTTTTTCTAAACTTTCAGCAATGTTAGTTTTCTTTAGAACTTCCAAATTACTTTTTTTAAATGAAACTTTTTTTTTCCTTCTGGGAAGCTGCACATAGACAACTGCAAATACCTTCTCTAAAATTAGTCCCTGATTTAGGTAGCAGAGTGGCAGATTTAAAGAGCTATTTTTGCTGAACTGTAACTGTTAAGCGTAGAGCCAAGCAAAAAGTTGACGACATATGCCCACTGGTTCAATGTGATTGGGTCCAAATAAATCTCTAGCCACTCATTCACTTACATATTGTCTATGGCTGCTTTTGTGGGACAAGAGCAAAGCTGAATAGCTGCAACAGAGATGGCTGGCCCACAAAGTCTAAAATATTCATCTTTACTAACTGGCCCTTTATGCCAATCAGGTCTAAAGATCTGCAATGCTATGGCTACTGTGGATGAGAACCACACATAATTCCTACCTTCAAAAGGCTTAAATTCATGGGGGGAAGGGGGGGCAAGGGCAACATACATAACCTAAACATCTGTACCCCCATAATATGCTGAAATAATAATAAAAAAAAAACAAAAGAGTAAAAAAAAAAGGCTTAAATTCAGAATTTTCACCATGGAGCTCTTGGTTGCTCTGAGCTCATAAATAACAGTCAATAGGTATGTCTCTGACTGTATACTAAATCCCTGTAGAAATAATTTGGGGGACCTCACACTAAAATCCTGAATTTTATTCACTCATCTCTATTCTGTTTCCTTAACGTAGTTAATCAAGAATAGCTGGTATGGCAAATGAAGAAGAGGCTGAGAGTATGGAGAGGAGAGTGGAAGACAGAGAGAAGCTGCAACTTGGTGATCTCATTGCCACTGAAATACTGCTCCAAGAGTTCATACGCTGAGATTTCATCAATTTAATAGACATTTGTTGAGTCTCTTCTTTGGATGAAATCATATGCACATAATACAATAATGAATAAAAGATGCTTCTTGCCCTTAAAAAGCTCACAATCCAGCAGCATATTACACTGCAAAAAGTTCAGAATTAGTGATACAGCTCTCTCTGTAAGGCTTCTCATTAAAGCACCTCAAGAGTAGCATATACTTCATTGAGGTAATTTCTATATTCTGCAAAATGAATGGAGTAATAAAAAAAAGAATGGGAGCTTTGCTCACTGCCATGCTATAGCATGGGTCAGCAACTATGGCTCACAAGTGAAATCACCCACTTGCTTTTGTATGACTAGCAAACTAAATATGGTTTCTACATTTTTAAACGTTTGAAAAAAAATCTAAAGAAGAATATTTCATGACATGTGAAAGTTACATAAAATTCAAATTTCAGCATATGTAAATACAGTTTTACTGGAATACAGCTCATTCATTTACATATTGTCCATGGCTGTCTTTGTGGTACAACGGTAAAGTTGAGTAGCTGCAACAGAGACAGTTGGCCCACAAAGCCTAAAATATTTACTATCTGGCCCTTTATTCTATCTGCCTTCATAATAAATCTTATCTTCCACACTACAGGCAAAAGGTAGTCTAAATATATCTATCCTTCCTTTTTCTGGAGAGTAATGATATCCACTAACATTCCCACAGACTGCTGTATTAAACTTTACTTGTGGTGTCTCAGTAGTTCAGCATCAGTAACACCACTTTCTTCGAGAATTCATAAATGAATCCAGTCATAAAGACTAAATATTAACTGAACCAGTTGGCTTTATTCCTGCATAATGGTTTCAAGTTGATTTTACATAACAAAAAATAGTATAATTTGATCTTTTTTTCTGGGGTCCAAGTGTCCCCTCCAAACTAGCATGAAAGGCTGTGAAGTTGTAGAAGTAAAAGCATTTGTTCTCACCAAGGAGACTCAAGTGAGGATAATTATATTTCAATCTGACCACATTTAGCTCCTCTGAAAGAAACAAACGTTTCCCTAAAAATGACAGATGTGACTGGTTCACCATAGCTGGAATTCTGATGTATTGAGTCAGAGAAAGGACTGGAAATTATTAATTCACTATTACTTAAGAATCCATCAAAAGTCTTCCAAGGCTGAAATGATTTTACATCTTCATTCTGATTCTTGAAAAGAGCTTTGAAAAAATGTAGATTTTAAGAGTATTTCCACTTTTACAGGAAAGTTATATCTTCATTTCCAATGTAAAACAATACTGCCTTGTGTTTATAAGGCACTTTTCCATTAAGAATTCAAGGCCTTTATAGACATTACCTCGTTCAGCTCCAACAGGTCTGCAAACTCGATAAGAAACAAGGTTTTCCTGTTGTGTGAATAAGGAAACTGAGGCATACATAGCAGGGCACATGGTTAACCTTGAGTCACATAGAAAACAGTGAGGAAAACATGGACTGAAGTTTTTTCCTCCATTGAATTCTTGGCTATCTTCACTTATTCACACTGTCCAGAATTAGAGATGGCAATGTCTAAACCTTCACAGTCCTTAAAATGTAATTTCAAGGCTGCCCATTTACACTAATTAAGATAACTTTTCCCTGAATTTAGTAGTATTTGTTTTCTCTCTATATAATACCTGTGGAAGAGAGACCTCTGGAAAATTTTATACATGACAAGAAAGGATCCCGATTTTACTTTCTTTTATCAAGTTCACTATTTCATCCTTTCTTCCCTGTAAACTTTCTACCCAAATGGAGACAGAAAGGTTTCTTCTAAATTCCTTAGGCACCATAAGGGACAGCTAAGTTGAGGCATGTTACTCATTCACAATTTCCTTCATTAAAAGAGTCACTTCTACTTTAATTTAAATTCCCACGTTTCTAGTACATCTTCAGAAGTTTGTATTCTTGAATTCATGTGTACTATTGCCCGTGTTTACTTAGCTTACTTATAAGGTACTCCTATGAATGTTCACAACAGTATAGGAGGGTCTTGACAATCCCACACTTTCTTATGACTTCTCCAGGTCTATGCTTTATTCCTCTTTTCAAACAGAACCATGTTCCTATTAATTTAACAGTAGCCTAGATTCAAAGCTCTGTTTTGGTATGAACCAGCACCTTTTGCCTTTTTTGAGGGCATATAGAACCATTCCCTCCAAGCAACTTCAAAATTGCAAAGCCCAATCTATTAACACTTTCTTTATCCATACCACAAAGCTTTCAGTGGGTGAAAATGGTTTGCAAACAGGAGCTCTGAACTTCTCATTTGTATATACAACATATGCATTCAACATAAATGATTATTTTGGAAACCAAAGTTTGAAAACCTAAAAGGCCCAGGGCCATAAAAGCGTTTGAAGGTAACAAAGGCAGCCTTCTAAGTCACAAAATTTGGAACTACCATGTGAAACAGGAAATTTTACTCTTTCACTGGGGGAAATGTCTAGTCTTTTCCTCAGTTAAAAGTGTTTATGGCTATTTTCCATCACTATTTTAAAATTAGGTAAGGGAAAAACTGTGGATGGCTCCAGGCATCTCCTACATATATAGGCATATGTACACATAAGACAAAAATGAGAAAAACACATTCCGAGTTCAGGATTGCCTATTGTGTGACCCTAGGTAAGTTACTAAATTTCCCTGTGATCAAAAATGGGAGAAAATGAAATAACCATATAAAGTGCCTACTAGACTGAGCCCTACTGACTCATCCTCCCTATTACAGCCATACCCTGCACTCTGAGCTCATACTATCAGCGTACCCCTTCTTCCCTGGAGTCACACCAGAGCTGTACCCTGCCTCCTAGAGGTAGAATCAAAGCTACAACCCGACCCCTTAGACTTGAGCTGCTAGGAAGGAAGTGACTCAGACTCACAGATCCTGGGGCTATGGGTAACCTACACCCAACCCTGCCATGGAGAGCAAACCTGCACTCAAAGGCCCAGGTGCCATAATAGGTTCATGAGACTCTGAGACTATCAGGTTGGTACAAAAGTAATTGTGGTTTTGGACCATGAATTTTAAATCATTATAGCTACACTCAAACACACCTTTATTAATCAAAATAGGAACTATTTCAATCAACACAGTTGTGCCAATGAGAAATAAGTTTGTTTATTCCCGTAGTGTAAAAATCCGTACCTCAGGATTCGTTGAACTTTTTTTCCACATCCTGCTGGTTGTGGAAGTGTTTTCCCTGCAACGAGTTGTCAACATGCTTGAAGAAGTAGTAGTCGGTTGGCAAGAGGTCAGATGAAGATGGTGGATGAGGCAAAACTTCATTGCCCAATTCGTTCAACTTTTGAAGCACTGGTTGAGACGTGCGGTTGGGCGTTGTCATGGAGAAGAATTGGGCCCTTTCTGTTGATCAATGCCGGCTGCAGGCATTGAGTTTTTGGTGCATCTCATTGACTTGCTGAGCGTACTTCTCAGATGGAATGGTTTCACTTGGATTCAGAAAGCTGTAGTGGATCAGACCAGCAGCAGACAACCAAACAGTGACCATAACCTTTTTCTGGTGCAAGTTTGGCTTTGGGAAGTGCTTTGGAGCTGGCTGTCACATAAAATCCACTTTTCTTCGTACATCACAATCTGATCAAGAAACGGTTCATTGTTGTTGTATACAATAAGAGAAGACAACACTTCAAAACAATGATTTTCTTGATTTTCAGTCAGCTCATAAGGCAACCATGTATTGAGCTTTTTCACCTTTCTGATTTGCTTGAAATGCCGAACGATGGTAGAATGGTGGATGGTCCACGTTGAGCTCTTCGGCAACTTCTCATGTAGTTATAAGAGGATCAGCTTCAATGACTTTCTCAATTGGTCATTCTCAAAGTCTGATGGCCGGCCACTGCGCTCCTCATCTTCAAGGCTCTTGTCTCCTCTGCAAAGCTTCTTGAACCACCACTGTATTTCCTGGGCCAAATGCGTTGTTGATGTTGTGAGATGTCTCTACTGCTTTACGACGCATTTTGAACTCAAATAAGAAAATTGCTCACATTTGCTTTTTGTCTAACATAATTTCCATAGTGTAAAATAAATATAAACAGCAAGTAATAAGTCATTAGTAAAAAAAATATGAAGTGAGAAATATGTATTAAAATGATGTATAACATAATCACATTTATTTAAGAATGTATTCCAATATCAAACGGCAAATTTCAACCATGCTAAAACCATAATTACTTTTGCACCAACCTAATAGTATCCTGGCCCCACAGCTGCTCTGAGCACCTGCACCTGGAATCCAGCATTACAGCAGCTACCTGTAGGCTATATGAGACTTGATATCAAGAAGGAACCCCTCCAGTAAGTCTCCTCATTGTAGGAAAAATGAGAATAGGAGGACTCCAAAGCCCTTGCCACTAAGGATATAAACATCTTACTGTCAACACCACCAAAAAAATTCTAAAGCCTAGGCCACTGAGACACCCAGTTACTGTTGACATTTAACACAGCTGAAAAAGTTGCACAGAGACTGTATCACTGCACCTACCCAGACAAGAGTCACAACATTCATTGCAACCAGCACACTAACACCTAAATGCAGGCAGAAGTCTTTCTCTATGAAAGACACCCTAGAAAATTTGGAAGAGGCAACTGTTCCATTGGATGCACAGACATCAACACAGGGATGCAAGAAACATAAAAAATCAAGGAAATATGTCACCATGAAAGGAACATAACTCTCTAGTAACAGAGTCCAATGAAAAGGAAATCGACAAATTGCCAGAAAAGGAATTCAACATAATAATCTTAAAGTAACTTAATGAGATACAAGAAAATGTAGATAGGCAATTCAACAAAATCAGAAAAACAATTCATGATATAAACAAAAAATTCAACAAGGAGATATATATCACAAAAAGAAGCAAACAGAAACTCTGCAGCTGAAAAATTCAATGAATTAAATAAAAAATACACTGTGGGCTTCACCCACAGACTTGATCAAGCAGAAGAAAGAATGTGAACTTGAAGATAGGCTATTTGAAATTACCTAGTTAAAAAAATAATAAAAATGAAAAAGAGTGAAGAAAGCCCGCAAGACTTATGGGACACCATCAAGCAAACAAATATTCATATTATAGGATTTTCAGAAGGAGAAGAGATGGAAAAAAGGCATTTAAAAAACCCTATATAATAAAACAATAGCTAAAAACTTCCCAAGTCTGAGGAGAGACATAGACATCCAGATGCAGAAGCTCAAAGGTTCTCAAATACATTCAACCCAAAAAGGTCTACCCCAAAGCATGTTATAGTGAAATTGTGAAAAGTCAAAGAATTCTAAAAATGGCAAGAAAAAAGAGTCAAGTCACATAAGGGAATCCCCATTAGACTAACAGTAGATTTCTCAGCAGACACCATACAGGCCAAGAGAAAAGCACTGAAATGCATTGAAAAGAAAAAAATCGTCACCCAAGAATACTATACACAGCAAACCTGTCCTTCAAAAACAAGGGGAAATACAGACTTTCCCACACAAGCAAAAACAGAGAATTCATCACCATTAGACCAATGTTATAAAAATGCTCAAGGGAGACTTGCATCTGCAAGTGAAAAAATCATAATCACAATCAAGAAAACATGCGAAGAGGCCAAGCATGGTGGCTCACACCTATAATCCTAGCACTTTGGGAGGCCGAGGTGGGAGGATCGCTTGAGGCCAGGAGTTCAAGACAAGCCTAAGCAAAAGCAAGACCCCCATACCTACAAAAAATTTTAAAAAATTAGCCAAGCATGGTGGTGTGCACCTGTAGTCCCAGCTGCTCAGGAGGCTGAGTCAGATGGATTGCTTGAGCCCAGGAGTTTGAGGTTATAGTGAGCTATGATGATGCCACTGCACTCTAGTCCAGGCAACAGAGATGCTGTCTCAAAGAAAACAACAACCACCACCAAAAAAACCCCATGCAAACATATAAAACTCAATGGTAGAGCAGATATACAAAGGAGAAAGAATTAAATTTTATTACTACAGAAAACCACCAAACTGCAATGATAAACAATAAGATAAAAAGGAAAAAAGAATAAGAAAACCAGGAAACTATCAACAAAATGACAAGAGTAACTCCTCACCTATCAATAATAACCTTGACTATGAACAGATTAAATTCATCCACTTAAAAAAGATGTAGACTAGCTGAATGGAAAAAAACCATGACCTTACTGTACACTGTTTAAAAGAAACTCACTTCACCTGCAGACACTTATAGACTAAAAGTGAAGGAAAAGAAAAATATATTCCACACAAATGGAAACCAAAAATGAGCAGGAGTAGCTACACTTAGATAAACCAGGCTTAAAGTCAAAACTTTAAAAAGAAAAAAATAAGATAAGACATAGGGTCTGGCTCCATTGCCTAGGCTGGACTGTAGTGGTACAATCATAGCTCACTGTAACCTCAAACTCCTGGCCTCAAGTGATCCCCCTACCTCACCCTCCCTAATTGCTAGGATCACAGGAGTGAGCCACTGTTTTCTATAAGTTTCTTGAAATAAATGAAAATAGAAACATAATATAACAAAACCTATCTCACACAGAAAAAGCACCACTGAGAGGGAAGTTTATACCAATAAATACCTATATCAAAAAAGGAGACAGGCCAAGTGCAGTGGCTCATACCTGTAATCTCAGCACTTTGGGAGGCCAACATGGGGGAATCACTTGAGTCCAGGAATTCAAGGTTAGAATGAGCTATGATCACGCCATTTCACTCCAACCTGGGTGACAAACCAAGACCCTGTCTCAAAAGAAATTTAAAAAAAGTTATCTGGCTGTGGTGGTTTGTGTCTGTAGTCCTACTATGAGGGAGGCTAAGGCAGGAGAATCACTTGAGCCCAGGAATTCGAGGTTACGGTGACTATGATCATGCCACTGCACTCCAGCCTGTGCAACACGAGACTCTCTCACAAAAAAAAAAAAAATGTAGAGAGATGTTGGCTGGGCGTGGTGGTCCTGGGATAATGCTTGTAATCCCAGGACTTTGGGAGGCCAAGGCAGGAGGATTGCTCAAGCCCTGGCGTTTGATGCTGCAGTGAGCTATGATCGCACCACTACACTCCAGTTTGGGTGACAGAGCAAGACCCTGTCTCTTCAAAGAAAAAAAAAAGTAGATTTTAAATAAACAACCTAATGATACATCTCAAGGAACTAGAAAAGCAAGAACAAACTAAACCCAAATTCAGTAGAAGGAAAGAAAAAATAAACATCAGAGCAGAAACAAACAAAACTGAGAATAAAAAACCACAAGACAATAAAACAAAAAGTTGGTTTTTTGAAAAGATAATCAAAACTGATAATCCATTAGCTACACTAATCAAGAAAAAAAAAGACCTCAATAAATAAAATCAAAATCAAAAAGGGAGATACTACAATTGATACCACAGAAATACAAAGGATCCCTAGAGACTACTGTGAACAACTATACACCAACAAACTGGAAAAACTAATGGAAACAGATGAATTCCTAGATAAGACTGAACCAAGAAGAAATAGAAAACTTGAACAGACCAATAACAAGTAACGAGATTGAAGCAGTAATAAAGACGCTCCCATCAAAGGAAAGCCCAGGACCTGATGGCATCACAGCTGAATTCTACCATACATTTAAAGAGGAACTAGTACTAACTCTTCTCAAACTCTTCCGGAAAACTGAAGAAGACAGAATTCTTCCAAACTCATTGTGCGTCCCGGCATTACTCTGATACCAAAACCAGACAAGGACACAACAAACAAAATGAAAACTATAGGCCAATATCCCTGATGAACGCAGATGCAAAAAAACACAACAGAATACTAGGAAACTGAATCCAGCAGCACATTAAAAACATCACTCACCATGATGAAGTGTGATTCATCCCAGGGATGCAAGGATGGTCCAACATACAAAAATTGATAAATATGATTCATCACAACAACAGAATGAAGGACAAAAACCATATCATCTCGATGGATGCAGAAAAGGCATTGGCTAAGGTTCAACATTGCTTCATGATAAAAACACTCAGCCAACTAGGTATTAGAAGAAATATACCTCAACACAAATAAAGGCCATATATGACAAACCCACAGCTAACATCATACTGAATGGGGGAAAGCTTTTCCTCTAAGAACTGGAACAAGACAAAGATGCCCGCTTTGGCTACTCTTATTTAACATAGTACTCAAAGTGCTATCTAGAACAATTAGGCAAGAGAAAAAAAGAAAGGGCATCTATATTAGAAAGTAGGAAGTCATATTGTTCCTGTTTGCCAAGGACAAGATCATATATATAGCAAATCTAAAAGACTCCACCAAAATACTATCAGAACTTATAAATGCATTCAGTAAAGTTGCAGGATACAAAAACAATACACAAAAATCAGTAGTGTTTCTACATGCCAACAATGAACTATCTGGGAAAAAAATCAAGAAAGTAACACCATTTACAATAGGTATTAATACAAAAATAAAACAGCTAGGAATACATTTAACCAAAGAGGTGAAAGAGCTCTGCGAGGAAAACTATAAAACACTGATGAAAGAAACTGAAGAAGTCATAAAAAAAAAAAAAAAAAGAGAGAGAGAAAGATACCCTATTTTGATGAATTGGAAGAATTAACATTGTGAAAATGAACATGCTGTCAAAAGCAATCTATAGATTCAATGCAAACCGTACCAAAATACCAATGACATTCTTCACAGAAATAGAAAAACAATCCAAAAATTCATATGAAACCACAGAAGACCCTGAATAGCCAAAGCAATCCTGAGCAAAAGGAACAAAGCTGGAGGCATCATACTTCCTGATGTCAAAATACAATACAAAGCTATAATAACCCAAACAGAATGGTACTTGCATAAAGACAGACACATATACCAATGGAACAAAATAAACAAGCCAGAAATAAATCCACATATCAGCCAACTGATTTTTGACAAACATTCAGTAGGGAAAGGACAGTCTCTTCAATAAATCATGCTGGGGAAACTGGATATCCACATGCAGAAAAATAAAACTGGATCCCTATCCCTTACCATATAGAAAAATCAAATCAAAATGAATTAAAGACTTAAATGTAAGACCTGAAACAATGAAACTACTAAAAGAAAACCCTGGAGAAATGCTTCAGGCCATTGGTCTTGGCAAAGATCTTTTGGGTAGGACCTCAAAAGAGTTGTCACTCATTTATGTGAGAGCTAAAAAAAACTTTATCTCATGGAAGTACAGATAGAATGATGGTTATCAGAGGACAGGAATGCTTGGGTGCAAGGGATGAAGAGAGATTGGTTAATGGGTGCAAAAATATAATTAGATAGAAGGAATAAATTCTAGTGTTCCACAGCACAGTAGGGTGGCTGTAATTAACAATAGCTTATTATATATTTCAATATAGGTAAATGAGAAGATTTGAAATACTCCCAACACAAAGAAATGATCAATGTTTGAAGTGACTGATATCCTAATTACCCTGAACTGATTACGCATTGTATGCACATATCAAAATATCACATGTACCCCATAAATACGTAAGATTATTATGTATCAGTTAAAAAAATAACAAAGTGCCTACTAAGTATTTAACATGTTCACTTGCTTTCTCTGCCCAATGAGATTTTGTCATGGCTTTATTGCATTTGTGAAGTTGCAATAAAGATCTTGTCATTTCTTTGAGGATTAGCTTCTCCTTTACAAGAGAGCCAAAGCGGAACAGTCATTATTAGCAGATTAAAATAGCTGCTGGAAAGCCACGATGTGACAACTCAGACTTAGATTGGCTACGGTATATTTATTACTAGAACCCTTGACTTTTTCCCAGGAAGGTTGCTGGGTACCAGTGGAATTAAGTGTTTAACAATAGCAAGATGAGTTCCTCCACTCCTTTAGGATCACTCAGTCCAATTAAGAAGGCTCCAGAAGCAAAGAGATCATTACAGTTTCTGTTTCTACTACAGTTAGGCCTTTCCAAATGCCCAGTTGTAGGAATTTACCATAACCTATTCTAGCACTTTTACTAACGATGTCTAAGTTATTGTTCAAAACCAGTGTTCCTAAGAAACAGCTTAACTGAGAACAGTAATGAAGGCAATTTTACAGCTTCAGTCTATGTCAGAGATCGCCACCACGTTGTATCTACTTGCATTCTCATTTTTGTATCTAGAGTCCTATTTTCTTGCCATTTGCCTCCCTTCCCAAACCCCAATCCTCTTTCATTTGTTCCTACCCTTGATGACTCATTCCCCTCCCTTCCTCCCTCCCTCTCTCCTCCCACTTCAGCTACGTTGGCTTGGCTCTGGTTTACTCTTCTATTCAATTAACAAACATATACCAGGCCCGCATCATGTGGCCAACCCATATCTAGCTATGAGTTTTCATTCTCACGCTGTCACTCTCCTAGTGTGGATTTGTTTAGGCTACTGGCTGTTGCCCATCTCTGCCCAAAACGTGTCATCCACCAAGTCCTGTTCCTATGTACTTGGATACAAGCAAAAGTGGGAGCTGTGCTGGATAAAAGATTTGTGAGCTGGGAAATTCTTAAATTTACAATATACATACCTTCCTAAGTAAAAGACCCCAAGGGCATAGGGACACCTAAAAACATTCCATAAAAAGAAAATAAATGTGGCACTTGCTTATGGTGACTATCATATAATTAACGTAACATTGATGACTGAAGAAAATTATAAGAAAATAAGAAAAATGGTTATAACTCACAGGATGCTTTCATCTGTTGATTGCAAGGCTTCCAGCCTTTAATTGCCATCATATAATAGTGTTGTTCTTTCTTGTGAAGCAAGCTGGCCCATCATACCAAACAAATATTGAAACTTTTAGGAGAGCAAGCAAGTTCCAGGGAATCCACAGTTAATCTTTAAGTCCCTGACTCCTAATCTTGTGTACTAAGAACAATCTATAGAAACTATATCTGAAAAGAAGAGCAAATTGTATACAATGTCAAAGCCCTCTGTGCCTTGAAAAATCAAAACACAGTAAAACAAGAAGGAATGAAGCAAAAATAAGACAAAATTAGCCAAGCATGGTGGTGCATGCCTGTAGTCCCAGCTACTCGGGAGGCTGAGGCAGGAGGATCACTTGAGCCCAGGAGTTTGAGGTTGCTGTGAGCTAGGCTGACACCATGGTACTCTAGCCTAGGCAACAGAGTGAGACTCTGTCTCGAAAAAAATTTTATAAATAGCTAGGTGTGGTGGCACATGCCTCTAGTCCCAGCTACTCAGGAGGCTGAGGCAAGAGAGTCACTTTAGCCTGGGAGTTTGAGGCTGCAGTGAGCTATGACTGATCCACTTGTACTCCAGCCTAAGATTAAGACCCTGTTTCAAAAAAAAAATTTTACATGTCTGAAAACACAAAAGAGGACATAGATCATGGTCTATGAAGCTGATGGAATATTATACAATGACTTGAAACAAGACTATGAGGCATCATGACAAATGTTATAATGTTAAGTGAAAGAAGACCTGTTGCATATGAATTGAGATTATGAAATATATCTACATATGGAAAGGAGAAAGAAACATTTAAATGAAATGTAGCTGGGGTAGGGTGGTAAGAATACAGATCATTTCCTGTCAAAATATCCTTTAAGATTTTGCAATTTGGTTTCTATAATAAGTGACAAAAAATGACAGCTAACAGGAAGATGAAGATGCTTGCTCTCAGTTTCAAGGCTCTCAAGGCCCCCTTTACTTTCTTCTCTGCTTATCTTAGAGATATCAGTTCTCAAGCATTGGGTCTTGAAATTCTTGACGATAAAACTACAATTGGCAAACAAAGCGTGAAATGTGTGACCACCCAGTAGAAAACAGAATGAAATGGAAAGGAAGGAGTTAAAAGATCAAACAAGGAAAAGCAGGGACACTGAGGAAGAGCTCCAACTTGAACCATGTTCACAATTACCCAGTGCTGCCTTTCTTGTTCTATCTCCACCTGATTTAGAGAACTGGTATGAATTCCTGGATCATACTGTCAAAGTGAAATGGGGGTCCAAAAGGCCAAGGGAATGATTAAGAACTGGATACTAAAGAAAGAAACGATCACACTCTCAGGCCAACAAAAAGTTCCTATTTTAGGAATTTAAAGTCTCAAGCTCTGGTCACATTAGCAGTAAGTATTCTTCAAATTCATTATCATTTCTCCCAAAGAATTTCATACATTTATTGTGTAAGCACTGATTAATTTGTTGAACAAATCTAAGTCACAATGAGCTTTTCATTTTTTTAAAGCCTCTCTTGTCAGGATACCCAAACATTTTACAAACTGTTGGCCTGTGATGAATGACGGACAAAGCACTGGTGAGTAAAAACACTAATTACATTATTGTGGTCCTTGTGTATCTTTAGCACAAAAGGTTGTCTGTTTATTTACAATGCTGTAACATTGCCTTGGGTCTAGAGAGTGGTGTATGTGCTCTAGCTTCTCAAATGTTAACTACTGATGCGTCACACTTGCAACTGGAAACTTACTCTGGAAAAACGGGGAGAAATGTCTATGCTTGTTAGTTAGGAACAAACTAATGTTCATGTTCACATTTACAAAGAGGCTGTGAAATCTTGTCTACTTTCTTGTCAATTGACCTACTTTCAAAATAAATTTCCTTTTCTTGGCCACTCACAAGAAATATTCTTATTAATAATTTGGTAAAAATCTAAAAAGGCAAGCTTATTATTCTGTTACTGGACTACCTATGACTGCTTACCATGTGTCAGAACTACGTTGGGCCTTGAGATACACTTGAGATACAAGGGTGAAGGAGGCACCCTTGATCTGATGGGTGGGGGGAGGAAATATGCAATTACCATTTTTTTAAAAAGTCAATACCTAATCATCAACAGGATAACAGAATCAGGATTTTTAACATATCCCAATATAGTAATGACGGGAAAAAATAAAATGACGTTTAAGAAGTTTAGGTGCTCAAAACCAATTATACAACTAGTAATATAAAATACAAAAAGCCTTGATTGATGGCAGCTTATATTAAAAAACATTTATAGACTCCAGTTGAGTACAACTCCATACAAGCACAAAAGTCAACTATGTGAAATGGCTGTTAAAAAGCTACCATATGTGGTTACCACTTCACAAATGTATACATACATCAAAAAATCATATACATCTTAAATACAATTTTTAACTGTCAATTATACCTTAATAAAGTTGGGGGGAGCTAATGTAAATTAAGAGAATGTTGTGTCCATTCTCTTACTGTCCATGAGGACAGTAATCCCGCTGTCTCCATATCCACAGTTACTTGTTTCGTTTTATGAGGCTCACTTAAGAGGAACATCACAAAACTAGGGGTGTTGTATGTGTACATGCCCATCCTTTCTAGTGGAGCAATGATAGTGAAGTACCTGTAAGCCATGTTATGCAAAAAGACTGAAGGAACTGAAGACACCTGTCTTAAAAGAAGACCTGGAGGTGGATGGTAAAAAGGGCAGTATATAACAGCTGTGGAGAATGCCTCTGAGCTGGTAAAAGAAGGCCCAACTGTGCCCAACAGAGAAAAAATAAATAAAAACAGGCAATTTTGGGCCTAATATGAAGAACTTCAAATACCTTGGTCTTTCCAATAATGAGGTACCTTGAAAAGTGCTGAACTCTATGGTTAGAAGTAGTCAAGCAGAAACAGATGACCATTCATTAAGAAAATCTAAAAGCAATTCTTATAGGGGGGGATTTGAAAAAGATATCTAAAACTCCTCCTATCTGGGAAAAGCTTGTGGCCATGCTGTTAGTTGCAGGCAAGAGTATTAAGTAGACAACACTCACCACAGCTACTTAAAGAGCAGTGGATGATCTCAAGAAGCAGAAAAGAGGCCTGGAATCACTACTGAACTTCACATAAGACCTAGAAGGTTTTTTGAGTTGTAGATGATTTTTAGAAAAGGTACTGGGAGACCAATGATGGCCAGCCTAACTATGAGCCAACAGCCGGCCTGACCACTACAAAAGAGCCCTCCTATTCCCACTGATGGATGATGATGCACCAGTCTCAGAGTTTCCAGTTTTTCCTTGCTGCCTTAAGTGAAAGGCAATATTTACGGTCCCCTTTCCTCCAATACTCTCCCTATTTACTCCTTGTTTTCAGTGCACAGAGCATGCTGAAACTTCAAGAATCTGCAATGTTCTGTATTTGGGGAGAGTGCAAACCCAGCAGCACAGATGTTATTCCTACATAACAAGTTCATGGAATTTTTTTTTTTTGGTTCCATATTGAAAAGGGAAGACTGCCCTGATTGGGTGCATCTGTTTGGAAGGGCTTACAGAGGAAATCCTGAAAACTGGCCTGGTCACTTCCCCACTCAAACCTTTAAATTGGGCTAGACTGAGCAAGTTTTTACCTGAGCCTTAGATTTATAAGACATGTACAAACATGCTTATCATAAGTGAGCTATGACAGTCATTATCCTGAGATTTATGAAACCTGGAACATGATAACATTATGAAACCAGGAACAAAATAAGAGGAACAATTAAAATTTAGTTCTGGAGCATCAGAGAAGATAAGCCTCAAGTTATACATACATCCTGTGAACTCGGTTGCCAGTCTTAATTCTTTTGTCAGGAACACTCCAATCAACCAACAAATATATACCAAAAGGCTACTATGAGCAAGAACTCATACTAAGTTGAGTTCACCATGGCCTCCCTAGGATATGACTATAACTGATAATAGCCATGGTCAGTGTATAATAAGACTTGAATAATATTCAATGGCTCTTATATAACTCTATGTATTTTAGGAAGTAAGACTCAAATTCCCTCAATAGTACCTTCAATAGTGGTGCCTGAATTTGGAGCCGTGCTTCAGTCATTCACATAAAACTATCACACCAAAGGAATCATAAAGTACAGAAATTTCTACTAATGTCAAATAATGAAACTAGCTCTGAAGGATTTCATCTTCTGAGAGTTGTTCTACAGATGTAACCCCACTTAGGGTTAGGAACACTTGCTTAGTCAAAACGTTTTTCTGGAAGCCAGTAAAATACTTCAAAAATTAGAACTGTTAGGTAAAAACAGACTTTTTCTAAAACTATAAATTTGATTTTTAAAAATCACCAAAGGTCATACATTATTACAATCATATGGATAGCTTCCGAAAATTGAGAACAATAGATAAAATGACAGTGTTGTGGTATTTCAGAATGTGAATATTTTAGTATGTCTTTAAAATGGATAGTCTCAATGTAGTAAAATACAGCTTGCAAATTACCAACCTTTCTGCATTTTGGTATACGTAAAGAAATGAAAAACGAATGAATGAACTACCAAAAAGCAAATCCCCCATACCATGTGTATTTCAGGCAGGTGAAAGCATTTGAAGGTTGCTCTGTGGACACAGTGATGGCATCACAGATCTCCAATCAATCAATTCAACTGCCCTCACAGGAACCAGAAGCAAGTTGCTTTTTGGTGGACAATGTTTATATACCTATCCAGCAAGCAGGGGAGATATGTGGTCTGGTAAGAAATCTAAACCAGACAAGAAAATGTGTATATTTTAGAGCCTCCAGCTAAACTACATGCTAAGTAAATAGAGAAAAAGGCTTGACTTACCCGCACTGCCAAGCTGTTTATAAAACCTGTACTCTAAATGAAGCTGCGGAGCGCGTGATTTTATTGGTTCCTGAAACCCAAGAAGAAAAAATGTGATCAGATTTAGACAAATAGGATTTTTCCATTCCTAGCTTCTCAGAGTAAACAAAGGCTAAGATCATTTAATGTTTTAGGGATGATATCAATATATGATAGCTTTTTCTCACCACAATTTGCTTTAGACAGTACAGCTAAGAGAAGATGAAGCTGAATTACACATAGCCCCTTCCAGGGATAAATAAAAATAGACTCTGCATGAGCCATCATTTAGGGATAGCTCCTTCACCATAAAATATTCTGAAATGTATTCTCCAAGGAAACCAGATGCCAAACCTTTAAAAAAATCCCAGCATTTATTTCCTGCTTCTTTCATTATGAATTTTGGGTGTTACACAGTTTTATTATTAATATTTTAAGAATAATAATATATGCTCAGGAAAAAAATTGAAATATACCAAAATCATAAAGAAAGTAAAAATAATCGGAGAGTCTACCATTTTAAAGATAGCCACTGTTAACATTTTGGTGAATGTCCTTCCTAGAATCCTCTTCTTTTTTTTTTTTTTTTTGAGACAGTATAGACAGTGTCTACTTTGTCTACAGTGTCTACTTTGTTGTGCGGCTAGAGTGCAGTAATGTGATCACAGCTCACTGCAACCTCAAACTCCTGGGTTTGGGCGATCCTCTTGCCTCAGCCTTCTGAGCAGCTGGACTACAGGCACGTGCCACCATGCTCAGCTAATTTTTCTATTTTTAGTAGAGACGGGGTCTTGCTCTTGCTCAGGCTTGTCTTAAACTCCTGGCCTCAAGTGATCCTCCCACCTCGGCCTCCCAAAGTGCTAGGATTAGAGGCTGGAGCCACTGAGCCTGGTCTCCTGGAAATTTCTTCATCCATATGTTTACATATAATATAGACTCACAAACACAATTTTTATATGACATCATACTATATTTGGTGTTCAGTAATGTGTTTTTAAATTCAATAACGTGATGATAACATCTTCCTATGGCAGCAAGTAAAGGTGTGTAATATTAATTTTTATGGCTGAAGTATGCCCTGCATGTATATATGTATGTACATATGTGTATATGTACGTACATATGTGTATATACATATGCCCCATAATTTTTGGCAACTTGGATTGTTTTCAGTTTTCAATATTATTATAATACTGTTAGGAACATCTTTATGTGTAATTGTTTTTACACTTACGAGAATTAAAGATTGTAAATGCAAATGAAATATGTAACTACAGTCAATGTGGGGTTCAAGTTTCCAAAAATGGAGTTTTCTAAAGACCCCAAAGATAAAGCAGCCAAACAACCACACTTTGCTCTATACCAAACTTCCAGAACTGGCTGGTTAATTACTTCAAATTGACAGTGCACCAGGCAACTAGCTTACAAGACAACCAAACATTACCCTAAAAGATAAGGTTTCCTATGCTATTTGTGAACAAATGATGGGCAAAAATCACTACAAACTTACTGTGATCTCTCTTTAAAAGCTCAACATCTACATACCCATCAGGATGACTATTATCAAAAACAGAAAATAACTAGTGTTGGCAAGGATGTGGAGAAATCGGAACCCCAAGCATTGCCAATGGGAATGTAAAATGGTGTGGCTGCTGTGGAAAATGGTATGGCAATTCTTCAAAATATTAAATACAGAATTATTATGATGTAGCAATTCTACTTCTGGGTATATATACTCCAAAGAATTGAAAACGGACTCAAACAGATAAACTTGTACACTCATGTTCATAGCAGCATTATTCACAATAGCTAAAAGGTGGAAGCAATCCAAGTGTCCATCAATGGATATATGAATAAACAAAATGTGATATATGCATACAATGAAATTTTATTTAGCCTTAAAAAGAAAAGAAATTCTGACACATGCTACAACATGGATAAACCCTGAATACATTATGCTGAGTGAAATAAGCCAGTCACAAAGGACAGATATATGATTCCACTTATATAAAGTACTTAGTATAGTCCCATTCATTCATAGAGACAGAAAGTAGAATGGTGGTTGCCAGGTGGGAAGAGCAGGGAATGAGCAGTTAGCATTCAATGGATACAAAGTTTCAGTTGGGGAAGATGAAGAAAGTCTGGAAATGAATGGTGACGGTTTCACAACAATATGAATGCACTTAATTCCACTGAATTGTACACTTAAGAAATACTTTTAAAATGGTAAATTCTGGTAAAATCTTTTATTATTTTCACATTTTCCCCCATTCCATAGGCTGCCTTTTTACTCTGTTGACAGTGTCAAGAAGTTTTAAATTTTGTTGAAGTCCAACTTATCTATATTTTCTTTTGTTGCCTCTGATTTTGGTGTCATATCCATGAAATCACTGCCAAATCTAATGTCATGAAGTTCTTCCCCTATGTTTTCTTGTAAGTGTTTTACAGCTTTAGATCTTACACTTAGCTCTTTGACTCATTCTCAGTTAATTTTTGTGTATGATGGAAGGTATGGATGCAACTTCACTATATGTGGATATCCAGTTTTCCCAGCGCCATTTGTTGAAAACACTGTCCTTTCCCCATTGAGTGGTTATTTTATTTATAAAACAGACTCCAAGGAAGGAAATGTCACATCTTCCTTTGAAGCTACTTGAAGTTTTCTACATTTTTCTTAAGATAAAGAATCTATAAGTCACAGAATTCAGAAGTTTCCTTGAAGTTATCTAGTACATCCCTTCTACTATTCAATTTGTTTCTAGGAAGGTTTTATCTAAATCGATTCAGGCAGACTGGAATATTCATATCCCCAGGGAGCTCTACGAAGAAAGAACTCAAAACCTTTGAGTGTAAAGTCAACAACCATTAGGAGATGAACTTCAAGTTTCTCAAGATGCTTGTAGCCAAAGGAAAAGTACGTAAGACTAATTATACTGTAGAGTCACTTTCTTATTCATTTATCTCTTTAGATAGAGAAGGAGCACTCTTGAATCTCTATTTGGTTGTAGATCTCCTACTATATCACTATCAAAGCAACCAGGTATAAAATTTGTACTTTAGCAAAATCACTAAGAATTCATAAGGAACCAAATAGATACAGTGATGAAAAATCAACACAGAATTAGAGGTTGATCAAAACACTAGAAAGGCAACTGTTTTTTCTGGAGAAATATCCTTTAGATTCCGACAAACCACAAGAGGCAATAAATTAAAAAAATCACAGATCCTTCCTCAAATATAAACTCTCAAACTTCATGCTGGAAACCTTAATAGGAAATACTCGATCTGATCTTGGGTAACCAAGTTAGTAAATAAATAAGCAAAAACTCTAGAGTGCTAGGGCTGAAAGGGGGCATAACACCTCAGATATATTCAGACATGAGGGTCTTTTTATTGAAGACTGAGGGACTTACACCTTTCGGCCAATCCCCTTAGCACACTGTTGTAGCCTGCTCAGCCAATTGGGGGCTTCATGCTTTTCTGGAAGCACTATAAATAAAAGGAATAGCAAACAGTTGCTTGGGGAAGGCAGTGAGATTAGCAGCACAGAGAAATTTTTTTTTTTAAACAATGGTTAGAGGCCAGGCCCGGTGGCTCATACTGTAATCCTAGCACTCTGCGAGGCTGAGGCAGGAGGATCACTTGAGATCAAGAGTTCAAAATCAGCCTGAGCAAGAGCAAGACCCCATCTCTACTAAAAATAGAAAAATTTAGCCAGGCATGGTAGCATGCGCCTGTCATCCCAGCTACTTGTGCCGCTGAGGCAGGAGTTCAAGGTTGCTGTGAGCTAGGCTGATGCCAAGGCACTCTAGCCCAGGTGACAAAGCAAAACTGTCTCAAAAAAAACACAAACAAACAAAAACCAAAGAAACAAAAAAACAATGGTTAGAAAAACCTCTGTTAAAAAGAATCCTAGAAGTCTGGGTGATATGTAAAGGAAGGGCTCATTACACTATTTTGTTTACTTTGTATATAATTTTTTAAAGGGTTCTTCGAAATCCAAGAAATGAGAGCCTGCAATGAAGATCCAAACAAAGTAGAACCGAAACAGCAGTAGCAGGGCTTCCTTGCATTTTTGTGCCAGATGCTAATTACATTTCCAAAGAAGGCTGGCCATTTGCCAGAACATTTGCAGAATCACGGTTATTCTGGAACACACATGCTTGCCTGAAATCCTAAACCAACAGCAGCAGATGGCTACCTTATAGGAGTGTGATGCTTAAGGCAAATTTTGCTGTTAAAAAGAAAAGAGTTCAATTACTGCCCCCATATTTCCCTCAGAGAATAGAACCCCAACAGCAAGAGAGGAAGTCCATAGACAAGATTATTAACCCCTACAATGCCTTTATCAAAGACTTATTTGAAAGAGAAATGCGGTACTGAGACACATCATACTAGATGATAAGAATTCTATTTTTAGTTTTAATTATTGGCCATACAAAGCAGAATAAAAATTTAACAAAAGGAAAGTAGAATGTAATGGTCAATTATATCAACAGTGTGTTATGTAAGCTTATCTCTACAGGTCAATAGGTATGAAAGCCTAATAAATATACAGTAATAAGGCAAAGTTTGAAAGTGTGATAGGGACTGCTGCTTCTTGTTAGTAGTCTCAAATAATCAAAGATTATTATAACTTACCAGAGCAGTAAAACAAAAAATAAAAAACCAGATGTACTAGAGAATACTTTTATAACCAAATTCCTATAAATAAAAAAGTATGGTTAATCCTTTAATATTCAATCTGAGAGGATATTTCACCTGTATTTTCTGCCCCCAACAAGAGTTCCAATAAAAAAACAAAAGAAAATACTTGGTTCCCTAGAAGTTACCTATTCTAAGCCTTGCTCTCTGTCCACCCTTTCGTAGAGAAATCAATCTGATAACTGTCAATTCTTCACAAGATAACCCTAACACCTCCACAAACTAGCAAGCTGAATGACAGGAAAGGACCCACCACAGAACAGGTGTGGATGTAGTAAATGCAATTCGTTAGAAAAGAATAGCATTCAATTATCACAAGATAGTTCCTTCCACCATTAACTCCTCTGCTTCCAACTAACAAAGCCCAAAGCTACCTGTAAACTCAGAAACTTACTAGGATTCACTAGGAGGACAAACATTTACACAGTTTCACCGAAACTAGTAATATTTCATGACTAAAAATGGTTTTGTTACCAATCTCAAATATAAAAAAATTGTTTCTTCTAAAATTATTAGTCCACAAAAATAAAATTATTAATTCTCTTTTTTAAGAGGATACTATTTTCAATGACTAGTTTCATTATTCACAATATTAGTACTAATATAATTAATTGACCTCTTTAATTCTAATTTGATCACATGATGTGTTTTGCATATTTGACATATTTTTGAGGCCATGATTAGAGGATCAGATATGGTTTTCGTCTAGAAGTACATTACATGTTACATTTAAAAAATGGATCAGTTATATCCAAGAAAAAAAAACAAACTTTCAAATGATTTTATCTTTTTAAGATAGCTCTATGAAAGGTACACAGTTCACAGAATTACTAATTCTTCCAGCTATTTTTTATCAACTAATTTTTGATTCATCATTGCTAACACCATAGTTAGCATCATGTAGCTATACTGCATTATACACCATACAGTAATTCATCACTATAACACTATAATTGAAGAAAAATGACTATGTGGGATCATATGCAGGGGGAAAAAAATTAGTATTTTTGTGAATACTTAAAACTATTTCCTGTAAAAAGATATAAGCAATAAGAGCACCAAAACATTAATTACCACAAACATAGATTCTACTCACCAGTTTGATTGCTACATATTCATTGGTGTAGAGATTTTTACCTAAGGGGAAAGCAGAATGTATATGTTTTAGTGACATTTATTCTGGGAAATTTTAAGTAAAATATTAGTTTACAGGGTCATGAGAAAGGTCATATTCCCAATGCTGTTCACATATACGAAACATGATTTTTAAGTGAAAAGCTAAACAGAGATAATGAGATCCAGCAAAACTAGAACAAAAACAGCTTGAGAATTTGGAAATTTATGCTACGTATGAGAATTTTTTTTTTTTAAGAGAAAACAAATCTCTCTCTTGCTCTCACTCACACACACATGTTCTTATTTAATATTTCCCAACTATTAAACCATAAGGCAAACTTTTAAGAAATGCTAGCATTTCAAAGATAGAGATTTAACTCTTGGCACAACAAACACACACTCTCATTCTTCTAACTACCTGTAAAATAAAAATTTTAAATGTTTTGTCATGATATTTAGCGTCAACATTAGATGGCATAAACGACACTGTGGGCTGGGCGCAGGGGCTCATGCCTGTAATCCCAGCACTTTGGGAGGCTGAGGTGGGAGGATTGCTTGAGGTCAGGAGTTCGAGACCAGCCTGAGCAAGAGTGAGACCCCGTCTCTACAAAAAATAGAAAAATTAGCTGAGTGTGGTTGCATATGCCTATAGTCCCAGTTACTCGGGAAGCTGAGGCAGGAGGATCACTTGAGCCCAGGAGTTTGAGGTTGCACTGAGCTATGGTGATGCCACTGCACTCTAGCCCGGCGGGCAACATAGCGAGACCCCGTCTCATAAAAAAATTTAAAAAAAAAAAATTTAAAAAAAAGACAGTGTAAAATAAAACCAATTACTGCCCAACCCTCCTTTTGGAGAATTCATCTAATGTCTGTAAGTAGATGATTCTCAAAGCTGTTTTGACTGTTCACCAGAACTCTGGTTCTGTAACTATTTCTAGGAAACAGATCTTCATGCAGACAACACTTACGCATCTCAAAGTTCTTCCTGAAACATCAATTTTTCCTCTCAACTTCCCTACTTTTATTGATGGAATCAATACTCTCAGACTTCTAGACTAAGAATTTGGAGTGATCATGAGGATGAGAGCAAGAACTATCACTTAGTAAGCCCATATTTACATGCTGGGTTCTCAGTTCCTTTCACCTCCCCACCTCTACTGATCCTTGAAGCCTTAGCTTTTAATTTCTCCTGAGTGCTTAGTACATATCATATATTAACAGTTTAGCCATTGCACTGGACTTCATATTGCTTCTTACACATTTGCTCTGTCTTATCCAGCTAAACTGTAAATATCTTCAGGGTGGGATTTTAATAGTTTTCTCAATGTACTATAGTGCTTAAGGCCATGGTCTGCACATATCAGATACTCAAAATCTCAACTGATTAAAAGTTATTGGTACTGTATGGGTAGTATGACTACTTTTTAAATAATACATAGAAGTAATATTTTATTTCTATATATACACAGCTGAATATATATGCATTGAAAAGGATATGAAAATATATATTAAGGCATTAAAATAATTGTTTCTTAGTATTTTCTGATTTTTATATAATACATATTGTTTCTATAATTTAAAAAATTATAAAAACTGCTTCATTTTGGAAACAAAAAGCTGCTTGCAATACAGGTTCTCATTTATCAAGCTCTAGACAATAAAAGGCCCTTTGCGATATAACTAGATCATAATAGTTTTAATACTGCTATTAGGTTGCCGAGTACCTTCATGTGTCAAAAAGTACACTAATTTAGGAATAATGTTTGTCTGCAAATAACATAATAAAGAGGACACATAGGTTGCCAAACACCTAATAAACCTTTATAACATGAATGACTTCTTTTTCTAAGGAAGCACAAGTAGAAAATAGGTATTTTCTCCTCCATATATTAATTTCCTCAAGCTTCTGAAAGTTGCTTCATGTTTCAGATTAATGTTCCCACCAAAAACAATTTTTAAATATACTTTATGAAGTTGTAAAAAGGATAGTAATAACTAAGAGAAGAACAGATGAAGTAGTAAGAGATAGC
Source organism: Indri indri (assembly GCA_004363605.1). NCBI lineage: Eukaryota > Metazoa > Chordata > Mammalia > Primates > Indriidae > Indri > Indri indri. The sequence continues at coordinate 56,501 of RJWJ010003675.1, read as the reverse complement.
CAACTCCCAGAGAGATTAAGACTTTATGAGCTGGATATCTCACTGGATTATAAGGTCTGTAATTTGTGAGGTCTGTAATTTGTGAGGCTGAGGAAGCAGGATCGCTTGAGGCGGGAGGAGATGCCAGGAGTTATCAGCCTGGGCAACGCAGCGAGACCTCATCTCTACGAAAAATGAAAAAAATTAGTCGGGCATGGTGGTGCATGCCTATAGTCCCAGCTACTCAAGAGGCTAAGGTGGGAGGAATGCTTGAGCCCAGGAGTTCAAGACTACAGTGAGCTAAGACTGAGTCACTGCACTCCCAAAGCAAGATACTATCTCTAAAAAAAAAAAAAAAAAAAAAACAAGCCCAACAAAAAACTTCAATTTGGCCCCGGATTTCATCTACACCACCCACGATGTTGTACAAAGATTTTTCAGGACAGCCCTTCTGGGCTCTGTGTAAGCATTGTTATTGTGACTTAAAGCCAATTTAAGTACAGGCTGAACTCTAAGAATTTAACAGTGTTTAGAGGGAAAAGGTCAGGTTATAAAAGTCTAAATTATAAATATGTTTTGGGTCTTTCTGAATTGTTGAAATCTTCCCTGCTCCAGTTTTAATAAGAATTACTGGGACATGAGGAAGTTCGGCACCAAAATGTGTCCCTCACTAATTCAGAGTACACCATGCCTATCCTGTTAAAGAATTAATGTATTTGAAATATACACTTTAAAGTAACAGATTTTCAATTCGAGAGATACAACATTTAAGGAACTAAAGTGCTGACATGTGTTCCAGAGGAATAAACTTGGATACATCTGATCTGTGAGCCAGAAGAGAAGGCAATTTTACACATTATAGAGACTAGGAGAACTGGGAAAGTCTCAAAAAGTATTAATAATTCTTTCCTTTCTCCACAGCCTCCCTCCCACCAAAGCCATAAAGAACAAGTATGATATAAATAGTTGAAGAAGGGGTAAAAACATCTCAGGGTGAAGAAACAGCACAAGCAAACAAAAATAAGAAAGTAGATGGCATAGGCTGAGAACGGTGGATGGTCTGGGGTGATGGACCACAAGTCTCATCACGAGGATCAGGTTTGTGAGTAGAGCAGTGACATGATCAGATCTGTTATTTTACATTACCACTTGTGAGGCAATATAAAAGACTAACTAGAAAAATAAGAGACCAGAAGTAGGGGGACACATCTGAGTATTTAATGCACATGATATGTAGATACCAGACATCCAAAATGAGCAACACTCAAATTTCACCCTTCACAGACTGTATTCTAGCCCCTCACAAGGGCCTTTTGGGTAGTGGCTCAGAAGTTCGTCAAATAAATCACAGGATATGATGAGTGTTAAAACAGAAATACAAACAAGTCCATAGAAGAGCTTGGATAAGGGAGAGTAACACATTTGGGCACTACTAGCATTTTAAGTGAGCCCTGAAGGATGAATAGAGGAGAGAATAAAGACATTTCCTATAAAACAAGATACTAATTTGAACAATAATGTGGAGACAGGATAGAAAATGCACAGAATAGTGCACAGATCACACCACTGCACTCTAGCCTGGGTGACAGAGCAAGTCTCTGTCTCAGATAAATAAACAAACAAACCAACAAAGAGCAAATGCACAGAATCTGATATACTGAGTGAAGCCACATAATTAGAGCACATGGTTTGTAGGAAGAAATGGTGAGAGCTACAGCTAGAAAGATGCTCTAGAACAGGTTATGAATAACCTTGAATATCAGCATCTTACTCTGAGGTATGTACACTCACTGGTACATGAAAGTGTGCCAGGGCATTTGTGTACTAAGCTATAGGCCAAGTAAGACACACTTTTCTTTATCTTCACTTTCATTTGAAGATTTGGGGAAAATCTTTTTTACATGAAAACAAATTTACTATACTATAGAAATTATGCATAAATTTCTTTTGAAGAAAAAAATGCAAGGGTTCAAAGAAATCCCAGGCACTTATGGATCTGTTTCTTCCACATAGTCTTGAGGGATCTCATCATTCTTATTTTCCCTGCATTTAGCTAGGCAGCTACTTTTCACAGTGAAGTTCACTTTCAACTAAGCTTTCCATTTAAAAACCCCCTTCTGCATCCCACCTTTATGAAGTTCCTAGTGTTTCCAATTCCTAGCTTATCTGGTATATTTTATAGGATGAACTGGCCTACCCCTTCAGGCACTCAGCTTTCTCTGGAGTGCTAAGTTAGTTACCACTTAACTCTGTGCTTTCCGGCTTCCAAAATTTTGTTAACATTTCTCATCTATTTTGATCTTCTCTTCCATTTTTTGAGTCCCTTGTGGTTTTCTGCTTTTTATTTTTTTAAAAAATCCCACTTCTAAATATACTTTTTAGTCTTAAGACTGAACCAGCATTCAAATCCATAAACTTTCACATATCATTAGTTACGTATATATCTTTTTACCTCCACTAAGCAGTGAATTTCCTGAGGACAAGAATGTTCAACTTGTCTTTTTATCCCTAGCAACAAACATAGTATCTGACATACAGTAGTTAGCAGATGCTTGCTGAAGTGAAACAAATTGACTTGATAATACATAGAAAGTTCTTATGAGAAAGTTCTAGGGTGATAAAATGGAAGGCTAGTTTAGAATCAGATTATGAATAATCCTAAATGCATATATAGTTTTAACTTCATTCTTCAGTTTGCTGTGAAGCCACCAGAGGTTTTGTGTTAGAGAAAAAGAAAATGGTGAAAGTTGTATTTAAGAAATATTAATCTGACAACCATATGCCAACAAACAGGAAAACTCTAGAAGTAACAGATAAATTCCTAGGCACATACAACCTACCAAGATTGAGTCACGAAGAAAAAGAAAACCTGAACAGACCAATAACAAGTAACGAGATTGAAGCAGTAATAAAGACGCTCCCATCAAAGGAAAGCCCAGGACCTGATGGCATCACCACTGAATCCTACCAAACATTTAAAAAAGAACTAATACTAATTCTTCTCAATCTTTTCCAGAAAATTGAAGAAGAGAGAATTCTTCCAAACTCATTCTGCTTCCCGGCATTACTCTGATACCAAAACCAGACAAGGACACAACAAACAAAATGAAAACTATAGGCCAATATCCCTGATGAACGCAGATGCAAAAAAACACAACAGAATACTAGGAAACTGAATCCAGCAGCACATTAAAAACATCACTCACCATGATGAACTGTGATTCATCCCAGGGATGCAAGGATGGTCCAACATACAAAAATTGATAAATGTGATACATCACACCACAGAATAAGGAACAAAAACCATATCATCTCAATAGATGCAGAAAAGGCATTGGCTAAGTTTCAACATTGCTTCATGATAAAAACACTCAACGAACTAGGTATAGAAGAAATATACCTCAACACAAATAAAGGCCATATATGACAAACCTACAGCTAACATCATACTGAATGGGGGAAAGCTTTTCCTCTAAGAACTGGAACAAGACAAAGATGCCCGCTTTGGCTACTCTTATTTAACATAGTACTCAAAGTCCTATCTGGAACAATTAGGCAAGAGAAAAAAAGAAAGGGCATCTATATTAGAAAGTAGGAAGTCATACTGTTCCTGTTTGCCAAGGACAAGATTATATACATGGCAAATCTCAAAGATTCCACCAAAATACTATCAGAACTTATAAATGAATTCAGTAAAGTTGCAGGATACAAAATCAACATACAAAAATCAGTAGTGTTTCTGTATGCCAACAATGAACTATCTGGGAAAAAAAATCAAGAAAGCAATCCCATTTACAATAGCTACAAAAATAAAATACCTAGGAATACATTTAAACAAGGAGGTGAAAGATCTCTACAAGGAAAACTACAAAACACTGATGAAAGAAACTAAAGAAGACACAAAAAAATGAAAATCTATCCTGTGTTCATAAATTGGAAGAATTAATGTCATTAAAATGTCCATACTATACCAAGTGATCTACAGATTTAATGTAATCCCGATTAAAACACCAATAACATTCTTCACATAAATAGAAAAAATAATCTAAAATTTATATGGATCCACAAAACATCCCAAATAGCCAAAGCAATCTTCAGCAAAAAGAACAAAGGTCGAAGAATGACACTACCTGATCTAAAAATCTACAAATCTGTAGTAACCAAAGCAGCATAGTACTTGTATAAATACAGACACATAGATCAATAGAATAGAAAAGAGAACCCAGAAATAAATCCACACATTTACAGCCAACTGATTTTCAACAAATGTTCTAAGAACACACATTGGGGAAAAGACAGTCTCTTTCATAACCAGTACTGGGAAAACTGGATATTAACATGCAGAAAAATATTTAGACCCTTATCTCTCACCTTATACAAAAATCAACTCGAAATGGATTAAACACTTAAATGTAAGACCCCAAACTATAAAAATTACTAGAAGAAAACACAAGGGAACTGTTTCATGACACTACTTAGGCAAAGATTTTTTTGAATAGGACCTCAAAAGCACAGGCAACAAAAGCAAAAATAGACAAATGGGATTACATCAAACTAAAAAGCTTCCGCACAGCAAAGGAAACAACAGAGTGAAGAGACAACCTACAGAATGGGAGAAAATATATGTAAACTATGCATCCAAAAGGTGTTAGTATCTAGACTATATAAAGAACTGAAACATCTCAACAGCAAAAACAAAAAAACCACAATCCAATTTAAAAATGGGTAAAAGGCCAGAATAGACACTTCTCAGAAGAAGACATACAAATGGCCAACAGGTATATGACAAAATGTTCAACATCACTAATCATCAGGAAAATGCAATCAAAATCACAATGAGATATCGCCTCATCCCAATTAAGATGAAAAATAAATTCTAGTAAGGATGTGGAGAAAGGGAAACTCTTATACACTGTTCGTGGGAATACAGATTAGTACAACCATTATGAAAAACAGTATGGAGATATCTTCTCCCACTTGCTGATGTTAAAAAAAAAAAACAAAAAACAAGGAAAAGACATTTGCCCTCCATGTCTGTTGCAGCACTATTCCTAATAGCCAAGGGATGGAATAAATCTAAGTGTCCATCAACAGATGAATGGATAAAGAAAATGTGGTATATATACACAATGGAATACTATTCATCTCTAAAAAGGAAACCCTGTAATTTGCAGCAACAGGGATGAACCCGGAGAACATAACGTTAAGTGAAATACACCAGGCACAGAAAAACAAATCCTGCATGATCTCACTTACATACGAAATCTAGGAAAGTTGATCTCATAGAAGTAGAGAGTAGAATGGTGGTTGCCAGAAGCAGGGGAGGTGGGGGGGGGGAAATGAGGAGAAGTCGGTCAATGAATACAAAGTTACAGTTCAATAGGAAGAATAAATTCTGGTAGTCTATTACATAGTAGGGTGACTGTAACTAATAACAATGTACAGCAGGCTTTCAAATAGCATTGTTTCATTACAAAATAGATGAAGAAAAAATTAATTCCTGGCCAGAGCCACTGTCTGTGTGAAATTTGCAATGTTCTCCTGTCTGCATGGGTTTTCTCCAGGTACTCTGGTTTCCTCCCACACCCCAAATATGTGCACGTGAGGTTAACTGGGGTGTCTAAATATTTATTGCTTGATGTTACCCACCACTACGACCACTGTCACTCACTGATTTACCAAAAAATGGGTAATTTCCTCACTTGTTTTTAACAATCTTTCTTTAATGTTTATTTAGCCCATATTTATTTCAATGTTTAATATTAGAAGTATTATGGGGTCTTTATTTAAAAGTTTGGTGATGTTTTTGTGACCAGAAATATGCCATAGGAATTTAATTCTTGCTTATATCTATTAGCCTATAGTAAAATGGTCTCTTTATACATGGTTTCACTTAAGGTCAGTTTCCAAGAACCAAGAACCTATCAATGATACTAAGGACTTACTGTACTATTAATATATATTTCAAGACAGCTATAAAAGAGTATCTTAAAAGTTATCGCCATAAAGAAATGATAAAGGTTTGAGGTGATGAACATACTAACTACCCTGGTTTGATCATTATACAATGTAAATGTGTTCTGAAGTATCACACTGTACCCTATAAGCATACAAATTATGTGTTAATTATAAACAAAATTTTAAAATATTAATCTGGCCCCAGTGTATAAAATAGAAGGGAAGGGAATAACTAGAAAGAAGATGAAAAGGACATTTATATGGCAGAACATTTAAAGAATAACATCTGTCTTACAGAGTAGGTATGAGAATTACATGAGATATTAATAGAACATACGAAAGTACTTTGTAAACTGCAAGGTGCTAGATAAATCTAATTTTTATTACTTCAATTATTATTACAGGTATGAGGTAATAATTCCTGGAAAGAAGGACTAAAAAACAGAAATTTTATGTAAGGCATATTGAAAAAAACAATATTTAAATTACATGTAAATGTGAGGAATACAGAATAAGGAAAAGAGAAGTGTCAAAATTGATGCTCTTAATTAGAACAGAAAGAGCTAGCAGAGTAAGCAATAATTATTCCACTCTACCATGATGCTTTCCTCCAAGTTCTCACCAAACCTAAAAGTGATAGACAAATTATAAAATGCTTCTCAGCTTCAATTTTCATATCTATATAAAAGAATATAGGCCTGGTACAGTGGCTCATGCCTGTAATCCTAACATTCTGGGAGGCCCAGGCAGGAGGATTATTTGAGGTCAGAAGTTCAAGACCAGCCTGAGCAAGAGTGAGACTCTGTCTCTGCTAAAAATAAAAAAAAAATTAGCTGGGCATGTTGGCATGCCCCTGTAGTCTCAACTACTCAGGAGGTTGAGACAGGAGGATTGCCTGAGCCCAAGAGTTGGAGGTTGCAGTGAGCTATGATCATGCCACTGCACTGTAGCCTGGGCAACAGTGCAAGACTGTGTGCTGAGAGAAAAAAGAATATAATTGCAGAAGTACAATAAATGAGACAGCCTACTTAACACCATACATGGTGGCTGATACATCACAAAATGCTAGCTTGCTTGTGTTTACTTACTTTCGCTAAGGGCACCAAAAGAACTGAATACATGTCACCCCTTATTATCCTTATTCCTTAGAGATACTGGAGGTGACCTGATAATTCTCCTAAGCTAAGCATTGCACAAATGAATTCCTGTGCAAGGGGGGAAATGCATCATTAAAAGTTAATAGGGCTAGGTGCAGTGGCTTGCACCTATAATCCCAGCTACTCAGTAGGCTGAAGGAGGAGGATCACTTGAGCCCAGGAGTTTGAGATCAGCCTGGGTAACAACAGCAAGAACCCAACTCCGAAAACATTTTTTCAAAAATTAGCTGAGCACAGAGCTCTACACTTGTAGTCTCATTTACTCAGGAAGCTCTAAAGATGGAAGGATGATGAGTTGAGCCCAGAAGTTCGAGGCTGCAGTGAGCTATGATCAGACCACTGCACTCTAGCCTGGGTGAGAGAGCATGATGCTGTCTCTAAAATATAAATAAATAAAACTTAATAGGCCAAAACAAAATGTAGCTATGTTTTGGAAGTCTAGATAATCATTCAGCCACTACCCTAAGTAATATACAATACTCAGAAATTTTTCTCTGGAAGAATTTAATTACAAAGAGTGAGCGTTAAAATCTTGCCCATTTAAAATGAATAACTGCTTCAGCAAACAAAATAAAAATAAAAATGTATCAATAACTGTGAGAAAGGCAGGCAGTTTAATGGACAGAAAAATACCATTGATGAGCTGGCAAAATCCCAAGCACTCAAAGCTTTTAGTATGTGTTGCACAAAATCCACAATGCTTCCCAAGCTTGCTTCCTGGCTGTGGGTTCTTTTATTGTTAACGGAAAAGAAACTGCATTAGATAGTAGTTTTTGAAGCTTTATATCCAAACTCAGCCCTTTTGAAGCAGGAGTCCAGGATATGATGCCATCTATAAAACTCTCTGCATGAAGACTTCCTGTTTCAGTAAGTCACCTACAGAGACAACATTTACCGTAAGCTTCATGAGACAAAGAATTATTTCAAAGAACCAGCAGGTCTCAGCTCTCAGAGCCACACTGAGAAAGGAACATACAGCCTCAGGTTTCCAGTTTAGTTAGATCTCCAGCTGTCACATTTTCTTGCCCTAAAGTGAAAGTAGTACATGTATAAATTACTACCTAGAACTTGTAAAAAATCCAGCCAAATGAACTCGGGGCAATTAGTAGTTAAAACAAGTAACCACTTTTACGTTAACTCAGATTGGCTGCCCCACAACTATTTAGGGCAAAGAAGCCAAGTTGGCCTATTGCCTCCTTCCACCCAGAGAGCAACTCCTTAAGCAGGTAGTATGATTAGAGGGAAGAAGATAATAAAAGGCATTACCACTTTAAAGAAAAAAGCTAGAGGACTTTTTCATTTTTACTAACTTAATACTATTACTATATTAGTATACTATGCAGAAACAATTCTCAAATGATTAGTAGTTAAGAGCAAAGATAATTTCTTGCAGGGCCAAGTTTTTTCAAGGGATTACCTACCAATAAGAGTAAGTAGTTTATCATAAAAAATACAGCCAGGCACGGTGGCTCATGCCTGTAATCCCCGCTACTCCAGAGGTCAAGGCACGAGGATCACTTGAGGCCAGAAGTTCAAGACCAGCCTAGGCAACATAACAATACCTGGTCTCTAAACAAAATTTTCTTTAAATTAGGTAGGCATGGTGGCACATGCCTGTAATCCCGACTACTCGGGAGGCTGAGGTGGGAGAATCCCTTGAGCCCAAGAATTCGAGGCTGCGGTGAGCTATGACTGTGCCACTGCACTGTAGCCTGGATGACAGAGTGAGACCCTGTCTCTAAAGAAAAAATCTTATTAAAGCTTGCTTAGGCCGGGTGCGGTGGCTCACACCTGTAATCCTAGCATTCTGAGAGGCCTAAGCGGGAGGACAGCTTGAGGTGAGAAGTTAGAGACCAGCCTGAGCAACAGTGAGACCCTGTCTCTACTAAAAATAGAAAAATCAGCCAGGTGCACGCTTGTAGTCCCAGTTTGAGGATCACTTGAGCCCAGGAGTTTGCAGTTGCAGTGAGCTAGGCTGATGCCACAGCACTCTAACCCGGGCAACAAAGCAAGACTATATCAAAAAAAAAAAAAAAAAGCTTGCTTAATACCACTGGTGATGGTTTAGAGTATGTTTATTATTATATTAACAAAACAGTGCTAAAATGTTTTCTACACTGCAGGACATGATCCATTAGTGGGGTGTGATGTAAATAAATAGATTCAAATAGTTATTTTAAAGAATGTCTTAACCAACAAATTCCTTAAAGAAAAAAATGTATAAAAAGTGTCAGAGTATATCATACTTAATAAAGGTAAATATTATTTCATGAAACTTTTCAGATACACGTATATTAATTATGTATGTATTAAATCACAATATTCATTTTTAGTATGAGTCATGGTCAAAAAAGAATAAAAGCTATCAATAAAAACTTTCTAAAAAGCAGTTTCAATTATTCCATTTTGAGATAAAAAGCTCAGGTCAGTGGTTGGACTAGCTTCTATAACTTTCCTAATGCATTAAACATGATATTCTGATCAACCTGTTAGTAGGAAAAAATGAGGATGCTTCTAACAGCTAAAGTCTGGAGTGAGGGTAGGTGGAGTGAGGTAAAAGAGGGCAAGGGCCAAAGGAAAGGGAGGAGGAGGTAGAGGTCATTTATAAATCGTGTTAAAGCAAGACCCACACTCTTATTTTTAAGGGGTGAGCATGTGCAGTACTTTCAAGAGCCTATGCTTTACAAAACAAATGTGTAAAACTTTCTACATTATGGTGGGGGAAAAACTGGAATGAATCATTCCAGAAAGCATGAAACTCTGCAGCAGAAAAATACATTTTTAATTATGCATAATTTCAAAGGCATATGATTTCCCCCATGTAACATACCCAATTTCAATAACCAAATTATTTTGAAAAAAATCTCAGATATCGTATCATTTCATCAGTAAACATTTCACTAAGGGTATGTAATAGACTTAAAGTAGTTTTTCAGAACAGATGGGTTACTGACTATTTGAAGACCTCTATAATACCAATGTGGAAAATTAAAAGATCAAACGGAAACCCAAGGAATGGAAAGGTGACAATACCAGTGAGACACTGCAGCTACACAGGTAGAAAAAGAGTCCAAACAATCCTTTGAAAAGTAAAAGTGCTGAAAATGGAAAAACAATTATGAACAGAGTTCGTGGTAAAGCAGTCAATCCAAGAACTAAAATCATTAATTATCAATGACCTGAACTTGATCATGACACAAAATAGTCAAATATATTTTCCTGCCAATAGAAATGTAGACCTCCATTCTAGACGGTAATACAAATTTTGAGAGGAAATATACATGTTATTAATGAAGTGGTAGGAGTAAAAGAATATTTTTAAGTAAAATTAAGCACTCAACTAATGTACATATTGGAGAAGCCACGGTATCATGAGAACTTCATAGATTCCACTGATGCAACTATGTCCCGTGTCTACGCATTTCTCATCCTAACAAAAGTATGCAAATAGGAGCAGTGTTAACCCTACATGTTTCATATCTTTTTAAAAAAGTCTCACTTTACTGTTAATTATCTGGACATTTCCTAAAGAGTCTGGCACATAATTTTCAGCACTGTTTAGAGCCAGTGATAGTAAAGCAGCTCCAGCTGAAACTGGAAAGCTGTATGAAGGTCACTGAAATATACTGTTAATATGAAAAAACAAATTTTAATCCTCTTGCATGAATGATGCACCTTTTTTGTAATTTCTTTTAATTTACTTCTTCTTTTTTTATTCAGGTGTAACTTACGTGCAGTAAAGTGCACAAATGTTAAGTACACACTTTAGTGAATTTTCTTATGTAACTGTACATATATCCATGTAACCACCATTCAGAAAGAGAATATTTTCAGCACACCACTAGGCTTTCTTGTGCCTCTTCCCAATCACTAATTCCCATTTACCATCACCAAAAGTAATGTTGTTGTTTGTATTTTTGTTTTGGTATCTTTCTTTTATTTTTTAGTAATCTGTTTTAATTGCTATTGCAAGAGATCAGTTTTGCTTATTTTGGACACCATATGGATGGAATTACCTAATAACCACTCTTTTGTGTCTGGACCCTTTTCCTTGATTATGTCTGTGAGATTCATCCACTTTGCTGCGTGTATTAGTAGTTCATACCTTTTCATTACCATATGGTATTCCATTGTATGAATATACCATACTTTATTTATCTGTTACTACTGCTGATAGACATTTGGGCTGTTTTCAGTTTGGGCCATTAGAAATAATGCTGCTATGAACATTCTTTAACATATTTCTTGGTGCACATATATATGCATTTTTTTCAGTACATACCAGAGAGGAATGTCTGGGTTATAGACTATTCTTATCTGGAAATAAAACACCCATCATCTGATGAATGAGGAAACAAAATGTGGTGTACATATGCAACGGAGACAGAAATGACCCATCTTCTACAAGTGATCCATAAATAAGAAAGTATACAACTTCCTCCATTAAGACCATACTGTTAATTTAAAAATATATATATATTATATACACACACACACACATAAATGTACAGCTTTTGGTGTATTATACAGTCCTTTATTTTTCAGTAAGGACAATAAACTTATCAAATTCACTTTGTGGCCAGGCATAGTGGCTCATGCCTGTAATCCCAGCACTCTGGGAGGCCAAAGAGGGAGGATTACTTGAGGCCAGGAGTTCCAGACCAGCCTGGGCAACACAGAGAGACCCACCTCTACAAAATATTTTTAAATTAGCTGGGTGTGGTGGCATGCACCTACAGCCCCAGCTACTCGGGAGGCTGAGGTGGGAGGATGGCTTGAGCCCAGGACAACAGGTAGTCACCCCATTCAGGCCTACCTTTCCTTATATTTTATCTTACTTTAAAACTGCTGCTTCTCCCTCTAAATCAAAACTCTACTCTGTTGGTGTCTTAAGCTAAGCATTAAGAAGCAACCAACTTAATTTCATTTACAATAGCCAAGAGATTGAAGTAACCCAAATGTCTGTCGATGAATGAATAAACAAAATATGCTACCTATACACAACAGAATATTATTCAGCTGTAAAAAAGGAAATTCTAACACATACTATAACATGGATAAACCTTGAGGATGTTACACTAAGTAAAATAAGCTTGCCACAAAAAGCCAAATACTATATGATTCCATGTATACTAGGTATCTAAAGTAGTCAAATTTATACAGAATGTAGAATAAAAGTTACCTGGGAAGAGGGCAAAAAGGGAGTTGTTTAATGGGCATTGTGTTTCAGATTTACAAGATGAGAAAGTTCTGGAGATCACTCCAAAACAATGTGAATATACTCAACACTACTGAACCGTACAATAAAAAATGGTTAAGAGGGTAAATTTTGTGGGTTTTTTTTTTTTTACCAGAATTTCATTTCATTTTTTTAAGGGGTGGGGGGCTGTGAGGAAGGGTATTCAGTTGCTTTGTTTTTTGTTTTCTTTTTCCTTAATTTCTGGAGACGGGGTCTCACTCTTGCTGAGGCTGGTCTCAAACTCCTAAGCTCAAGCAATCCACCCGCCTCAGCCTCCCAGAGTGCTAGGATTACAAGCGTGAGCCACCGTGCCCGGCCCAGAACTACAATTTTAGAACTTTTCCATTACCTCAAAGAGAAACCCCACACTCTTTTATTTGTATATACTATTTCCTACCCACCAGTCATCCCAGCCCTCCTCCCCACCACACAAGCACTAAGAAACTACTAACTAATCTTTCTGTCTCTACAGATTTGTTTATGGTGGACATTTCATATAAATAGAATCACATAATATGTGGTCTTTTGTGAGTTGATTCTTTCACTTAACACATATTCAAGGTTCATCCATGTTGCAGCATGTATCTTCATTCCTTTTTATGGCCTAATAATAGCACATTTTATCTATTAATCAGGTGATAGACATTTGGGGTATGTCCACTTTTTGAGGAATTGCCAGACTGTTTTCCAAAGTGGCTATACCATCTTACATTCTCAACAGCAGTGTATAAGAATTCTGATTTCTACACATTTTCCCTAACCAACACTTGTTATATATTATCTGATTCTAGCCACACTAGTGGGTATGAAATGGTAACTGTGGTTTTGATTTGCATTTCCCCCAATGACTAACGATTTTGTGCATCAATTTCATGTGCTTCTTGGCCATCCTTACATTGTCTCTGGAGAAATGTCTATTCAAATCTTTTGCCTATATTTTAATTGGGTTATTTGTCTTTTTACTGTTAGGTTGCAAGAGTTCTCTGCATATTCTGAATACCAGCCCCTTATTAGATACATAATTTCCAAGTATTTTCTCCCATTATGTGGGCTGACTTTTTATTTTCTTGATGATTTTATTTATTTTTTTCTTTTTTGAGACATGGTCTTGCTCTGTTACCCAGGCTGGAGTGCAGTGAAATGATCATAGCTCACTGTAACCTCAAACTCCTGGGCTCAAGCAATCCTCCTACCTCAGCCTCCCAAGTAGCTGGGACTACAGGCATGCGCCACCACATCTAGCTAATTTTTATTATTTTTTAATTTTTGATTGAGATGGGTTCTCGCTATGTTGCCCAGGCTGGTCTTGAACTCCTGACCTCGACCAATCCTCCCACCTTGGCCTTCTAAAATGTTGGAATTACAGGCATGAACCACTGCACCCAGCCTTTGGATGGTTTTCTCTGTAACACAAAATTTTTTAATTTTGATGAAGTCCAATTTATTTGTTTCTGCTACTGTTTATGCTTTTGGTGTCATATCTAAGAATCCACTGCCAAATGTGAGGACAGTAAGATTTGCCCTTATGCCTTCTTCTAAGAGTTTTATAGTTTTGGCTCTTACATTTAGCCCTTTGATCCATTCTGGGTTAATTTTTATACATAGTATGACGTAAGGGTTCAATTTCAATCTATTGAATGTGGCTATCAGTTTTCCAAACACTACATGTTGAAAAAAATTATTGTTGAGAGATTTTTTATTTTTATTGTTGTTTTGGTTTGTTTCCCAGTCCTCAGCTTTGCTCCACAGAGCTGGAGATTGCTAACATAAATGATACTATATGAAGTTTTCCTATAACATGGCTAATATTTTCAGCAAATGTAATTTATGATTCTAATTTATATTACTATTAACTTATATTCTATACACATTCTCATCAAAAATTTTACAGTTAGCCCTGACTACTCTCAAATACAAAAATTGTAGAGTAGAATAAAACTGTAGAAAAATGTATTTGTATCACCAATATATAAATTTCCTACTAATATGTATAAAATAAAAATAATTTATCCAGTAAGCTATAGAGGAAGATATATTTCTAATAATTATCTTCATGAAAATGCTTATTGTGGTATATATTTACAATAATAAAAGCTTGGTGTAACTGGAAAGCCAATTTTATGGTTAACAGTTCTGGTAATCCACTTGAAGAAACAGAATGTAGCCTATAGCCATTAAAATTATATTCATGAAAATCACACAGCATAGTAAGTAAAAAAAAGCAGAATCCCAAGGTATATCCAATTTTGTTTATATTAAAATACACATATGTATACACACATGCACAAATCAACAGACTTTGCTGTAATTTTTTGTGATGATGTTGAAATACTGTCTACAAAAAAAAAAAAATCCCAAAATCTAACAAAAACAAAACAGCTTCATAAATTAGAATTTTTCTAAACCTCTCTATAGCTTACATGTTCAAATCCAAACACTCTAATTATCATTTAGGTTAATCCATCCAGGAAATAGTTTATAAAATAAAGAAAACTAACAAGCACAGAAAGTAGCACAATCCTCAAAAAGGGCCCCACTCTGCTGAGATATTGAGAACACATTAACTTCCAGTTTTACAGTACAAACATTAACCCAAACTACCTAGAGTAAGTCCTTTAATCAAAGAAACACTTAGAATTACTTATATCATGAAGCATTTACTGTTTTAACTTTCTGCCATCCCAACAAACTGGAGGAATTCCCACTAGTATTCTTTTTTTTTTATTTATGGAGGTACAAACGTTTAGGTTACATATATTGCCTTTGCACCACCCGAGTCAGAGCTACAAGCGTGCCCATCCCCCAGACAGTGCACACTGCTCCCATTAGGTGTGAATGTACTCATCCCCTCCTCCCCCCTCCCACCTGCCTGACACCTGATGAATGTTACTCCTATATGTGTACGTAAGTGTTGATCAATTAGCATCAATTTATGAAGACCCTCAAAGCAATCACAGCATCAACAAAAATAAATAAACGGGACCTGATCAAATTAAAAAGCTTCTGCACAGCCAAGAAACTATCACTAGAGCTAACAGACAACCTACAGAATGGGAGAAAATATTTGCATGCTATATATCTGATAAAGGGCTGTTAACTAGAATCTACATAGAACTCAGGAAAATCAGCTAGAAAAAAATCAAGCAACCCCATTCAAAAGTGGGCAAAGGACATGAACAGAAACTTTTCAAAAGAAGATAGACTAATGGCCAAGAAATATATGAAAAAATGCTCAACATCTCTAAACATCAGGGAAATACAAATCAAAACCACAATGAGTTATCACTTAACTCTAGTGAGAAGGGCTTTTATCAAAAAGTCCCAAAACAACAAATGTTGACATGGATGCAGAGAGACAGCAGCATTCATACACTACTGGTAGGACTGCAAACTAGTACAACCTCTATGGAAAGTAATATGGAGATATCTCAAAGAACTAAAAGTAGAACTACCATTTGATCCAGCAATCCCCACTACTAGGTATCTACCCAAGGAAAAACAGATATTCTATAATAAAGACATCTGCACTCGAATGTTTATAGCAGCACAATTCATAATTGCAAAGATGAGGAAACTACCCAAGTGCCCATCAATCCATGAGTGGATTAATAAAATGTGGTGTATGTATACCATGGAGTACTACTTAGCCACAAAAAAAAAATGGTGAACCAACACCTCTTCTGTTATCCTTGAAGGAGCTGGAGCCCATTCTCCTAAGTGAAATATCACAAGAATGGAAAAACTAGTATTCTTTAGGTATGAGTGCTACCTAAAGAGATTAAAAACAGATTGTTCCGTGTTTTCTTTAAAAATACAGAAAATCTACATTTTGGGGGAGGGGAAAGTAAGATCGCTCTAATTAATTTATCTTCTCCAAGGGAGAAAAAATAAGAAACATGACATTTAATTTCTTCCAAGTTTTTTCATGGCCCACAGAATAAAGTCCAAAATCTCTACCATAGCCCACAGCTGGTCGAGAACAGGCTCTGCTCACATAGCCTAGTTTCACTTCCTAACACCAGTTCTCCATACTGAACCACCCTTGCGCAATTGAGCCACATGGGCTTCCAGTAGCACTGAGCTTCTTTATGTTTTCTTGTGGCACTATGTTTCACACCTCCATGCCTTTGTATGATGCCTATTCCTTCTTCTTAAAATGTTCTCCCCGACCCCTTCTCACTCCTTGCCCCCAGCCTTTTCTCCTAATTGTCCAACTCAAGCCTTAAAGATTCAACTCAAAGTGCCTTATTTGTGCAGGTTTTCTGCCATTTGCAAATTCCAGCAGAGATATCACTCTCTCCTAAGCTACCATTACATCTTGTTTATATTTTTTATTATTTTACTTACTACACTGCAGTATAGTTATTAATTTACAAGTGTGACTTTGCAGATAGTTATCTCTATGAGAGCAGGGTCCATGTCTTATTTATTACCTTTGTACCTTTGTATCCTCAGGGCCAATGCCTGCCAAAAAACAGATGCTCACTATAATTGGTTAAATGAATAAATGGCTAGGTAATTACAGAAATCTACCCCTAGCCTTTTATTTGACTGAGATACATACAGTGTTTATAATATTCTCCACTTTGGTTTTCTTCTAAATTTACTTTGTTATAGTATTAAACTTTGCAATAATTAATTTGCCAATGTTTTTCTTCCTCACTCCCTGGAAAATCTCTGAGGAGTAATTAATGTTGGAGATGGTCTACCATAGAAACTAGACAGCATTAAAGAAAAGATTATCAGCTATCATTTTATACTTTGTATTGCTTTTCTTGCAATAGGTAATTACATTAAATGACAATGACAATCATCTTTGGAATTAGACATTTACTTTAATGTTCTTTTAAACCATTTCCATCTGGCGCATGATATTTCAATTGCACACTTAACCACGCAGTAAGTGGTAAGACTATATGGTATATAACAGAAATATTTATTTGGGATATCTTGCATCTGGGCTCTAGTTGCAATTCTGTAGCAAGCTAGTTGTTTTCCCTTGACCTAGTCATTTAATTTTGAATTTCTCTCATCTTTAAAATGAATATAGTAGCACTAGACAATGCCAGGGTTCCTTATAGGTCTAAAACTTATGGGCTGGGCACAGTGGCTCACACCTGTAATCCTAGGACTCTGGGAGGCCCAGGCGGGAGGATCACTTGAGGTCAGGAATTCCAGACCAGCCTGAGCAAGAGCGAGACCCTGTCTCTACTGCAAAAATAAAATAAAATAAAACAGAAAGAAATTAGCCAGGCAACTAAAAATAGAAAGAAAAAAATTAGCCAGGTGTGGTGGCACATGCCTGTAGTCCCAGCTACTCGGGAGGCTGAGGCAGGAGGATCGCTTGAGCCCAGGAGTTTGAGGTTGCTGTGAGCTAGGCTGACGCCACGGCACTCTAGCCTGGGCAACACAGCAATACACTGTCTCAAAAAAAAACAAACAAACAAACAAACTACGTAACTACTACTTTTGTTGATCTGGACTTCATGTATCTATTCAGTCAGTCAAAGTTACCATGAGCTTTTTGGAAGCCAGGGCACGTTCTTGTCTCATACTAAACTCACAGTTATCTTTTTCATATTAACTGTTCCTAATCTAGTTGTCAGATCCAACACTGTATA
Source organism: Indri indri (assembly GCA_004363605.1). Taxonomy (NCBI): domain Eukaryota; kingdom Metazoa; phylum Chordata; class Mammalia; order Primates; family Indriidae; genus Indri; species Indri indri. The sequence goes on along the minus strand of RJWJ010003675.1, from coordinate 38,547 downwards.
GCAGGGTTTGTGAACCATGATCAGGACTTTTGTCAACTCACTGCTTATTTAAGATAATGTTAAACCTTTAGCCTGAGCAACAAAGTGAGACTCCGTCTCCACAAAAAATAAGAAAAATTATCCGGGCGTGGTGGCATGTGCCTGTAGTCCTAGCTACTCAGGAAGCTGAGGCAGGAGGATCCCTTAAGGTTTAACAAACCTGGAACTTTTATCATTAAATTCTTTTGATCCTCCTGAGTCAAGATGTCAACATACAATCCTGTAAGTCTGTGACACTTCTAAAATTACCATATTAACATGACCCAGACTGTGTGTCAATGAATGTGGTCAAAACTCTTCACTCCTACATTTTTTGATGGATTATGCCACTGACAGAATTCTTCCTCAAGATCTGTTAAAGCTGTTTAACCTCAACAAATTCTGCTTAAGTTAAACTAACAGGGTGTAATTCCAAAAGAAATTTAAATTGCAGTATCACTAGGAACAAGAATTTGATACACATTTGATATTCTTCCAAGAAAATTAAAATGCATTTTGTCTGAAGTTACAATTTTAAATTGAATTCCTCCACAACATACAATGGAACCAAAACAAATGATATAATCTGTGACGCCTGTAAAGTGGACATATAAAAATAAACATCTTTTTTTTTCTTTTTCCTGAGACAGAGTCTCACTCTGTTGCCCAACCTAGTGTGCCGTGGTGTCAGCCTAGCTCACAGCAACCTCAAACTCCTGGCCTGAAGGGATCCTACTGCCTCAGCCTCCTGAGTAGCTGTGACTACAGACGTGCGCCACCCCACCCAGCTTATTTTTTCTAATTTTACTAGAGACAGGGTCTTGCTCTTGCTCAGGCTCGTCTCGAACTCCTGACCTCAAGCGATCCTCCCACCTCAGCCTCCCAGAGTACTACGATTAAAGGCATGAGCCACCGCGCCTGGCCAAACATTCCTTATTGAGAGAGGAAAAAATACGTTTTGTCACATCTACGACTTATTTTTAAATGGTTCAAAAATATAAACTAATACACGCAGATGTACACACATACGATATCTAAAAAGAGATAAGGCACACAAGATAAAATATTAACAATTGGTAAATCTAGATATTATGGATTTTTTTTTTTTGAGACAGTCTCCCTCTGTTGCCCCAGCTAGAGTGTAGTGGCATCATCGAAGCTCACTGCAATCTCAAACTCTTAGGCTCAGGCAATCCTCTTGCCTTAGCCTCCTGATTAGCTAGGAATACAGGTGTACCATGACACCCAGATAATTTTTTCTATTTTTAGTGGAGTCGGGGTCTCACTCTTGGTCAGGCTTTGTCTCAAACTCTTGATCTCAAGCGATTCTCTAGCACTCCCAGAGTGCTAGAATTACAGGTATGAGCCACCGCGCCCAGCCCTATGGATATTCTTTTTACTTCTCTTTAAGACTGAAAATTTTCTTCATACAAACTTAAGAAAAATTAAAACAAATTATTAAAAAATATTTTGTATTATATATACAAACCAAGTGCTCACATGTATCTAGCAGTGGCATGAGTGGTTATGTACATCATCTGAATTAGATCTTCACAACAAATCTGTAAGGTAGATATTATTATCCACCTTTTACAGAGGAAGAAAATGAAACTCAGAAAGGCAATTACTTCAATACTCCTACTTTTAACCACTTGGGGAGGAGAATAATGACATGACTTCTAAAACTTGTTTGTTTCATCCACAGAACCTAAAAATTTGCAAATTTATAGAAAAACTTGAACAATGTTGCAAATGAACATTATATCAATGTTTGGTTGGTTGGCTGGGTTTTTGGCTAATATAGTTTCATTTGCTTAAAATGTTAACATTTCCTAAGAAGCTATTAATTAAAAGATAACATTTGATTTTACAATGCCTTCATTTTCAACTAGAGCAGGAACAATTTTAAAATTCATGTTTCATCTTAAACTTGCATTCTTTCAGATAAATGATTTTCAAAAATTTTTAAAGCAGCAGAACCACAACTTTCAAACAAAATCTTACTGAAAACTCAATATATAAAATAGATAACACAGAGAATCCGGCCTGCTCACTTCTCCTTTCCCACTCCCTGGACTTTGTGGGATACAATATGAAACCAATTGCTTTAAATAAGAGCCAACTGTAAATTATTAATGATCACAATTGCCAAAAACAGAACCAGCTAGTAGAAGCTGAAGTTACAAATTCCAATTTAAGTCCATGAGTGATAGTTCAGTAACTCAGCTAAGGAAAGAACAATATGCAGAAAGGCTGTCACATACACCCTACTTTAGTCATAGAAATTAAGTGTCTTATTTTAGAAGTCATGGAGGAGTGTGTCACAGGACAAGCTGCTACCCTTAGCCACTTTACCTTTGTCAGAAGCATCCTTTTGTGCTAATGCACTTTTACATATTTCATCAGATACAAAAGATGGAAAAGACCACAGAGGTCAACTCTTTGTGCCTCTATTTTCTTAAATGAAAGTAAAAACATCCCCTAATCCTATCCTGCTTCATAAGGATAATATGAAGATTATTAAAATTATATGCTTGCCTCTCTACAGGGTCTCCCATAAACACAGGTAAATCCCTACCTATGGATGTGAAAGAAATACCACCTATCTATTATTCTTGCAACTATGAAGAAAAACACAAGTAAGCCAGGCACAATGGCTCTCGCCTGCAGTCCCAGTTACTCCACAGGCGGAGGCAGGAGGATCACTTGAGGCTAGGAGTTTGAGACCAGCTGTGGACCCTATCTTTAAAAAAATGAAAAATATCAGCAGGGCATGATGATGTGCACTTGTAGTCCCACCTACTCAGAGGCTGAAGTGGGAGGGTTGCTTGAGCCCAGGAGTTAGAGGATGCAGTGAGCTATGATTGTGCCACTGTACTCCAGCCTGGGCAACACAGCAAGCCCTCATCTCTTAAAAAAAAGAAAAAAAGAAACAAGCAATTATTTATAGATTACGGATATATATACATTTTCTTAATTCTGGAGGAGAAGAATTATTCGTATCTTAATGTTTATATGATTCTTTCAGACCTGATTCAGCAGAAGGCTCAAAATTTTAAAAAAGAAAAAAAGTCTTCAAAATATTCCCCATGCTTTTCAATTAATAAATATCAATCTGCAAAATCTGTTTCCACCACATTGTCCTCCTACCTACATGATCACCATCCATCATCAGTTTTCCCCTCTCTCTTAAATCTTCAAATTTCCCCTTTCTAAGAATGTAGCAATATATACAAGTAAGACTCCATAGAAATAATCTTTCCATTGAAAATGAGCAAAGGATATGAAGAAGCAACACTTAAAAGAAGAAATATAAATGTATATGTATAAAGATGTTTAACTCTACCCATGAACACATACACATTAAATGGCATCATTTTCCCCTATCAGATTGGCATAGATGGAAAGATTCTTGACAATGTTCAGGGTTTTGAAGTAGTGGAGAAATAATCATACACACACACACACACACGCGCGCGCGCGCACGCGCGCAAATTAAACCATCTTTGTGGAGGGCAAATTGACAATATGTAACAAAATTGCAAATGTACATATCCCTTGATTCAAAGTACACTTTCAGAATTTAGACTAAGAAAATAATCAGCACTGTTTGAACTATTAATACAAGGATGTCCAGGACTTTAATAGTATCAATACTAAAAAATAGAAAATTTATATGTATATTGAGATTGGCTAAATTATTGAGTAACATAGATATTAAAAATGAGTGATCTATATTTAAGTTGAAATAATAGGATGTTCATGCTTTATTAAGTGATAAAAGCAAGCTTACAGCACAATTTGATTGCATGTCTAAAATATGCCCTGACATACATTTTTTTAAAGCCGTCTATTTTTCTAGAGGTTTTTTTTTTTTTTTTTTTTTTGACATGGGGTCTTGTTCTGCAGCCCAGGATAAAGTACAGTGGGGCATCATCATAGCTCACTGCAACCTCAAACTCCTAGGCTCAAGTGATCCTCCCGCCTCAGCCACCCAGTAGCTGGGACTATAGGTGTGTGGCACCATGCTCGGCTACGTTTTCTATTTTTTGTAGAAACGAGGTTTTGCTATGTTGCTCAGGATGATCTTGAACTCCTGGCCTCAAGTGATCCTCCCACCTCGACCTCCCAAAGTACTAGGATTACAAGTGTGAGCCACTGTGCCTGGCCTCTGATATACATTTTCAAATTCTGTAAAATTAAACTATCATTACTGGTTATCTCCGGAGACACTTCTGTAATAGAATTTAAAAAAAATTTTTGGCAATAAGCATGTTGTTTTCTTCTTTTTTAATTTTGCTTTAATAGAAAAATTTGCTCTTTGTTTACTGATTTTTTTTTCTGATTACAAAATACATGTGTTCATTTAAAAACGGGGGATAGGGAGAGAGAAACATCTCAGAAATACACAAACAAAAGTGAAAGATCAATGGGAATAATTAGCCCTCTCCTGCTTAACCTCTCTATTCTTCGAATTCTTCCTCTTCCAGCATCCTCCTTTTCCTAGTCATAAAAGCTCCACAAATCATCATGTCTTCACCCTTTGTGTGTTAACACCCACATGGTGATGACTTCTTAATCCCTACCTCAAGCCTAAATTTTCTAAGTCTCAGATACACATTTCTGCATATGTGCCACACACTCCTCAACGTCAAATATTTACAAGCTCTGTCTTATCTGCCTTCCCAACCACCCACCCCAGTCCCACATTTCCTATCTCCATTAAAAGGTTTCCTCATTCATATGGTCTCCCTAAGCTAGCAAATTTAGTCATCTTTAACTCCTTCCCCTCAAACAACTAGTGACTAAATTCTGCCTAAGTCCACTTCTAAAATTTCTTTCTAATTCACCCCTTCCTCTCTCCATCCCACTGCCATTTTCAGAGCTAAGTCCTAAGGCTCGGCTATTTCTGACCGGGACTATTCAGCCTACAAACATTTCTTAAGTACCCATTATATACCATACACAGTGAAAAGAGTTAGTGATGTGAAGAAAAATAAAGCAAAATACTACCTCTCAATTATATCTTGGCGTAGAGAGATGCAGGAAGAAAGAACAATACGATAAGTACCACAATTAGAGCAAAATCTACACGATGTCAACTTCTGTACTATCTGATCAAATCTTACAACTACCTGAATTCTCTTTCTAGAATACAAAGTAGATCTTGTCACTCCTCTGTCATAAAACCCTTAATGATTCCACCCAATGCCTACAGGATAAAGTCCAAATGCTTCAATACCACACAAACACTTCAAAATCTGGTCCTAACTTACCTAACAGCCTCATCTATTACTTTTCTTTCACTTCATATCCTATGACCCAGTCATGTATAACTGTTAGCTGCTGCTCTGGATAACATGCTGGCCACTCTCACAACATCTAGTGCTTATGTATTCTGTAGCTGGAGAGGCCTTCTTCCTTGTGACTACCAACAGAAATCCTGTCCTATTATCAAATGGTATCTCCTCTCTGAAATCCTCATTAACCTTCTCTGCCAACATAGCTTCTATAAAACCTATTATAATACTTACCACTTTGTATTGCAATTTGTTTTTCTCTTTCTTTTAACCACTAGGACTGTGGCATTCTTAGGGACTGAAACTTTATCTTGTTATTTGTATCCTTCCCAAAGTCTAGCATCATAGTAGATATTCAAGAAATGGCTCTTAAATGCATGACAGGGTAGAAACATTTGCAGAGAACCAAAATGCACTGATCGGTATGCTATTTCTTTTTTTTTTTTTTTTGGCTCTCTGTCTGGAATCCATAGGTTTACCTAAATACTGAGGCCACTACCTACCACTACCACCCAACTAGCCCCATAAACTTGGAGCCCAAAGCAGCCCATGCTTTTGTTTTTTTCCCCCCCTTACTATTCATCTAGATATCCATCATCTCATAAATAACAGTAAACAACACGGGGTCATCTAGATATCCATCATCTCATAAATAACAGTAAACAATACAGAGAGAATCCCTGCCCTCAAGGAGCTTACATTCAAGAAAGGCAACTATCAGGTAAACAAATACACAAGGTCATTTCAGATAGTGATCAACGTGATTAATAAGGTAGTCTGATAAGACAGAATGTGCTAAAGAAGAAATGTGCTACTTTAAATGGGGGTGGGGAAGAAGTTATATAGGTTTCCCTGAGAAGGTAAGCCTGAAGGATGAGAAACTGCCAGCTATGTGCAAAATTTTAGGGAAAGAGTTCTGCAAGCAGAAAGAACTTCAAGTGTAAAGTTTTGAAACAGAAATGCACTTGGCTGTTTGAGGGACAGAAGAAACAATGTGGCTAGAAAAGGAAATTCATTTGGAGAAGGAGGGCCTTGTAGGTGGTAGCCATGATGCAGGCCTACCAGCACCTGCCTTGAGTTTAGAATTTCCTAGTTTATGTCTTCTATCATCTGTACAATCTTCTACTTAGTAATACCAGAGCAAGAGAATAATGGAATGGGGCATACAGCCCACTCTATTGTTAGGAAGATATCAAATGATTCCAAAAAGTACCTTTACTGGTTTCTGCTGATTAAAAAAACAAACAAACAAAAAACACAACTTCTAGATATAATGATGCAATAATATGGTCCCATGTTATTGATGAAAACCTGATAAACACAGAAGAATTAAACCACCTGAAAAGAAAGACAAGTTCTTTCTACTGACTATAGGCAAGGCAAAATGAGAAATTTCAAAATTATCCCAGATTCATTAGAGGAAATAAAACACAGTACTCTACTACTCTGAAAATACATATGTGCTACAAATTTATCCTTTTAACTGAATGGATTTTTCCAATCTCATGTAAACTTATAACACAAATCTAGACTTAAGTGATTAAATAGATTTCCAGTTTTGATTGACCAAAGTTTTTTTCATCTTTACAAAAATTAAACAATTTTCTGATGTTTTGAGAATTCATAGATTTATATGCATTAGAAACTCCCTCTCAACAATAATTTTGAGGATGTTATGTCACAATCTATTTAATGCAAGTAGTACTGTGATGTTAAAACAAAATCAATCCATTACATAAAGGAATGTTAACAAAACTAGTTGCTAAAGCAACTCTGTAATTGCCAAGAAGTCAAGCAGTGTGAAATTACACATCTTACTCCTGTTCTCAGTAGCATCTGCTGGCTTTGCTAACCTGAACATGAACGCAACTCTAAATAAAAGACCCTTTCATTATCCTAGTCAGGTCTTTAAATTCCAGGTTGTCAGCCTTTTACTGGTAAAAATTTTCAGCATCCTATTCTCAACTGTTCTCATCCTGTTCAATTCTGTTCTCATCCAGGCTAGTGTAGTGATGTTTTCTCCAAAGCTCTCTATGGGAAATCAGAATATTTTTTCCATCTTCTTTTTGCAGGACCATCAGAAGTAGCAGAGGTAACAAACAATAATCATCTTATGCTACTACCCCCCTCATCCCCCAAGGGCCAAAGGTTTCTTGCAATGAATCTTCAATAATCCACAGTCTCAACAGCTACAAAGAAATACTTTAGCCTAAAAGGAGACCTTTCCACATTCTCAAGCTGATCTCCATCTTCATACATTTATAAGGCTTTTCATTTTCTCTTCCCCATTCACCAAAAGAGGGCCATTAAAAAGTATATAAATACCCAGTGCACCTTCTTTTCAATCTCACATCTTCAAACTAGTTGATTTTGTCATTATTCATCATCTCATTCATAAATTCACACTTGAAACAGAAAATCCCATTCCTTGGTCGTGAAATAAAATTGCACAATTTATCCTTGGAGTTCTAACTCAATTCTAATGTTGGGAACTCCAGGCATCTGTTAGAAAACTTCTCTGAACATGTACTGTATATCCTTGAACACTAAGTCTGGGTATTACTGAGTAAGGATTTACTCCTCTGTTTTTAGGGGCAGAGTCTGAATTAAAGCAAGGCCTTACTCCCTTCTTAAAGTGTGGTTCAAAGACCAACAGCATCTATACCACCCGGGAGTTTGTAAAAAATGCAGAATTTAGGGCTCCACCTACTAAATCAGAATCTGCATTTTATTGGTATCTGTATGCAGATCCACCTACATATAAAATCTGAGAATTGGTGGAAAATGTAAAAACCTCTCACACATAAAGAACCGTGGATAACAATTATAATTGATAATGACTGTAGCCCCCTTCAAAAATTCTTTCTTTTAATAATAGGTCCTACTTAAGAGAAATTTCCTATAAAACTATAAATTGCTTGTCTTGAAACACACCAAAGCTTATTGTTGTTTTTAGCGGAAGCCACTGACATAACCAACCTCTTACCTAATCTGAGCTCTCCGAAGTTCCCACACCCTATCTTCTTGCCAACCCTGAAGTTGGGGCCCACCATAAGAACCCCAGAAGATGTTGAAGAGCCAGAAGGTCGGGAGCAATGTGCACTCCTTTGTGCCATGGGTTTAGTTGTCCGTTGTCTTTCATCCTTTTCCCTACTAGGATGGTCCATGATCCTACACGACAGAGTCTCTGTACAGCAAGCAGCCTCAGTGTGTACACTTCTCTCCAATACAAAAGTATGTCCAAATAAGTCGTAGTTAGGGAAAGGTAAGGAGTTCTTTTGGCACCATATTTATGTTTCTAATATATCTCCAGGAGATGAAAAACCATTGATTAGTTCCTGTAGGACACGTAGTCTGTAGATCTCAAGCACAGGAGGACATTTTGTAACCTAGGTAAAAATAAAGAAAACATGCGGTTAAAAATTAAAATTTAAAACAAATTGAGAAAGTCACTACTAATTAGAATGGATCCTATCCAAAGATGAGCAAAGTGGGTAGCTTCCTGAAATGGGTTTTGGTTTTCTATCCTCCAACAATTTAGCCATCTGGATTAGTTATTCATGTGGTAACATAAGCTTGGTAGGCTGCAGATCATGGAAACTAAGGGAATGCACAGCCTTTAATATAAAATGCTTTCTTCTAGTAACTAACATACATATGACAAAAAGGCAAGCTATTTGGTGGTGTCTTCGCCATTGGCTAACAGAAAGACATGGTGGTGTTAAAATCAAGTTAAATAAACTGAGGACAATTTAATTAAAAGCTCTTCCTTTTAATTTGGCCAGAATGTTTCAGAAACGAGACTATTCACTGCCCCTCTCTTCCATTACCACCATTTACCAAGCATGGACAGCAAACATGTAATCCAAAGTTACTGATCAACACAGACTTCTGTGGGAATTTTTAACATCCTACTAGTCCTAAGTCCTATAAGCTTTGAAAAGCTCGACTTTTGATCTAGTTTTTGCTGTGGACTGAGTAGGCAAAAACAAGAGTGCCAGAAGGAGATCCTTTGCAGAACCCCAAAGTGAAAACAAAGCCAAAAGAACCCAAAAAATCTTAACAATAACATTCATCCCTACCAGAATTCTCCAGTGTCCCAATTAAGTACTGAACTAAACACAAAAGTTTACATCTGATAATCCATGTGAGTATCCTTAACAAAAAAATACTGTGATCGCCAGTCATAAACTAAGCACATACTTAAGTTTCACTTTCATAAGTATTTTCCTTAAAACTTTAAGGGAAGAGAATTAGAACAACTGCTTGGTTATTATCACCAATCATATACTAGAGCAAAAATGTCTAGACTCTAAGCTTCCTGGGAACACTTTTAATTCCCTACCACAGTAACAGGTACAAAGCTGTGAGCTGACTGTATAGTGGGCACATAATCTAAAAATATAATCTACCTGTTCCATTATATTAATAGTTATTAAAATAAACTGCTTATTTTTAACTTTTCTGTTTGCTTTCTTTGCATTATTAAAGCTATATGATGACATTTGGCTTCCACAATGCTAATCATCAACAATATACATTTCTCTGAATTCAGGAAACAACACCTTTACATTTACAACGCATATTTTATAAAGGAGGAATCATGAGGGCAATGAGAAGAGGTCAGCAATTACTGAATTCCCTATATGAACACCATTATGAATTCATACTTCTCATTCTTTCTTTCTCTTATTTCCAACTGTATTCAATATCCTCCAATTATCTTTGTCTTTTAGCCAAATCCCTCAAACAATATTGGAAAGAAGGTGAAAATAAACATCTTAATTATTAGGAGTATATCTATTTGTGAGAGACTGTCAGCTACACTTTCTTGCTTTATATTAATAAATTGTTTTGAGAACAGAAACAGGATGTCTCTTAGCCCATCCAGTCAATTGATAAGCATTCAACTGACTCCCAAATTTTCATAAATTATCACTAGTATGAAACACTCATTTATAAGATTTGGAAACTGTACTATCTTGTCTATTTCTCTTCATATTTTTCATTTGTGTTCACTCTTTTTTCTTATAGATGGAGGTTATTTTTATAATGCTTTTCATTATTTTTCCCACTCCCCTCAGGCTCATGTAACATTACGAAGAATAATCACACACAGCCCTCATTATCCGTGAATATCTGCACATATGTATCAGAACATACAGTATTTGCAAGGTTAAAAACCTGTAAAAATCAGGCACAGTGGCACCTGGGGAAGGCTGAGGCAGGAGAATCACTTGAGACTGTGAGTTTGAGGCTGTAGTGTGCTATGATCACACCTATGAACAGCCACTGCACTCCAGCCTGGACAACATATTAATAATAGTAAGATCCTATCTCTAAAAAATAAAATTAAAATTAAAAAAATAAAACCTTGCAAAAAGCCAAAAATCTCATTCAGCTGAGAAAAGTATGTTTATAACACCTGCTTGTGGAACAGAAGAATCACTCTACCTCCCAAAAACAAGGCACCTCATATTTAAGGTGTCAATTTTCTAATTTATGCATGGGACATTAGCATAGTTTAATCTATCATTAGGAAAGATGAATAATATTCAACACTACTTCATATGGCATTTCTTTTTTTTTTTTTTTTAATTTTTATTTTTAGAGACAGGGTCTTGCTCTGTCACCCAGGCTGGAATGCAGTTAGGTACAATTATAGCTCACTGCAGCCTCAAGCTCTTTGGAGTCAAGTGATCCTCCTGCATCAGCCTCCCAAGTAGCTAGAATGACAGGCATGTGCCACCAGGCCCCATTATCTTTTTTTCTTTTTTTTTTTTTTTTAGAGATGGGGTCTCACTATGTTGCCCAGGCTGATCTCAAGCAATCCTCCTACCCCAGCCTCCAGAAGAACTGGGATTACAGACATGAGCCACCATGCCCGGCCCATCATTTAAGGAATCAAAATAACTGAATAATTTTTTATCACCACCCCCTGCTCAAAACTATTTTTAGGTTCCCAATAACAAACTTTTTGTCTTTTGAGGACCCTCAATATCCAATCCCTATTTAAATTCACATATTAGAAAGCCACTACATAAACACAAGGAGCATACATATCTTAGTGTTACACCTAGAATGGCCTCTCAACTATTCTGTCTGCATTTAAGGCCTGACTCATATCTTAACTCCTTTGTGAAATCTTTCATAACTAATTTATCATTAATACTTGGAGTGCCACTATCTATGCCACTCCTTTGCCACCTACCATGTACCAGATTATACATACTCTAATATCCAATTTGATCATAAGCCTTTGAAGTTAGGGATCTTGTCCTATCTCCTTTAAACTCTTCTATACAGTTAGTACTTTAAAAATATTAATACTTATGATGGTCTTGCTTAACTAACAGAAAATAGCTTCCCAGTGACATAATCAAATATTTACACAATTTTAATTAAAAAAAATAGAACTGCTAGAATTCATCTAGCAATAAGCTAGTATTAATTCACTTAAATTCATCAGTGCTAAGACATAGGTAAGTTAGGATTTTCACTTCACGAGGATATTACATGGTTTATTTATAGTTACTAGTAGATAACATGTGAAAGAGAGCTAAAGAACCAGGTCAAATAGAATATCCAAGGTAAACATTAAGTTATACTTTAACCTTATAAAAATGGCTTCCAAGGACAACAGTAAAAGACAAACTATATGTTTATATTATTTCTTTAGGTATAACAGTATATTAAGAAGTTAAATGAAGTCTAAAAACATTAAGTCATATTATAAAAGCATCAAAGAAAATATCTAAAGAATTATACCTATAAATCCATATGTGAAGTGAAAATAAATCAGTGATTTACTGTTTATATGTTTCAGATTCTCATATATTGGCTTTGTCAAAAATGAGCCACATAAATATTTAAATTTCAAGCTGGGTCTTTGTTGATAATAAAGACAGAGATTACCAGGCTTCTGCAGCTCTCTGTTCTTGTATAACTTACGATGAAATTGTTTATAGGTGTAGGACTGCTGGATCATATGGCAATTGTATGTGAGACTCTAAAGAGACCGTGGCTTTGGTCCTCATGCATGTTGCCTCTTGGTTACAAGCTTCGGCTTCAGGTATCACTTCCCACACCAATGTCCAAAACAGAATTAACAGGGCAAAAGCAAAAGTCTTTCTCTTCGGGAGTGTGTGGGGTTTTTTTTGTTTTGTTTTGTTTTGTTTTGTTTTGTTGTTGGTCAAAGATGAAAATTCTTCTAAGAAACCCCTAGGAAAGTTCCCCATATGTTGGGTTGACAACAGGTTTTGCACCAATATCTGACATTCCAACTGTAAACTACTAAAAGAATAAGATCAAAGCCTAACCTGATGTTTAGAACACAAGATAAATTTTAAGAGTAGTATCATACCCAGGGTAGGTAGCCAGTAAACATTCAACAAAAATATTCTCTTGTGTGCTCATGTGCACACATATATGTGTGTCTATAAAACAATTAAAAACTACAGGACAATTACAAAAATACTGTAGGACAATTTGAGTACAAATAAAAGGCTTATAACTCATTTTAGCTTAAACACAACAGAGTACACACTAAGAACCATACTTTAATTAACCTATCAAATTATCAAAATTGACTTATTTCTGCCAAAATACATTTATTTGAGTACCACCGTTAAAGGGAAGAAAAATGTTTATAGATCCATTACTACTATTATTTCTCTTTTCGACAAATTCCAATTATTAATGTTGCCCATTCTCATTCCTCTCATTCCGCCAGTGCTTATCAATCTACTCCCACTGGACAAGTTTTAATACTCACATTTTTTCACATCTCCCCACTTAGAAAAGAAATTGTATTACCATTTAAAAATATTATACACACACTCTCAGCCATTTATTTTGTGGTTGTTGAAAAACGGATTCTAAAAGTTATATGGCAAAAGACCCAGAATAGTCAACAAAGTATTGAAAGAAAACAAAGTCAGAGGACTGACAGACTCAGCTTCAAGACTTTACCAAGACAGCATGGCACTGGCAAAAGAATAAACAAATAGATCATTGGAACAGAATAGAAAGCCCGGAAATAGAGTCACACAAATATATTCACACTGATCTTTGACAAAGGAGCAAATACGATGCAATGAATGGAGTCCAAAGTCTTTTCAACAAATGGTGCTGGAACTGAACATACATGTGCCAAAAAAAAAAAAAGAATCTAGATACAGACCTTACACCTTTCATAAAAATTAACTTGAAATGGATCACAGACCTAAGCGTAATGCAAAACTACAATTCCTACAAGATACTATAGGAGAAAATTTAATTGACTTTGGGTTTGGCGATGACTTCTTAGATACACCACCAAAAGCACAATCCATAAAAGAAAAAATTGGTAGTAAGTTGGACTTCATTAAAAAACTTCTGCTCTGGGAAAGACACTGTTAAGAGAATGAAAACGCAAGCTACAGACAAGGACAAAATATTTACAAAACACATATCTGACAGAGGACTGTTATCTAAAATACACAAAACTCTTAAAACTTAATCAGAAAACAAAGAACCCAATTAAAAATGAGCACAGACCCTTCACCGAAGATATACGGATGTCAAATAAGTATATGAAAAGATGCTCAATACCGTATGTTACTAGGGAATTGCAAATTAAAACAAAGAGATATCACTACACACCTATTTGAATAGTGAAAATCCAAAACGCTGCCAACACCAAATTCTAGGGAGGATGTGGAGCAAGAAGAACTCTCATTCACTGATGGTGGGAAAACAAAATGGTATAGCCACTTCAGAAGAAAGTTTAGCAGTTTCTTACGTAACTGAACAAACTCTTACCTATGATCTAGCAATTGTACTTCTTGGTATTTACCCAAATGAACTGAAAACAAGTCCACACAAAAACCCCCACATAAATGTTTATAGCACCTTTATTTGTAATTGTCAAAAAAAGAGAAATAACCAAAATGTTCCTCAACAGGTGAATGGATAAACAAATTGTGGTACAGCCATGCAATGGAATATTATTCAGCAAGAAAAAGAAATTAGCTATCAAGCCAAAAAAACACATGGGAGAATCTTAAATACATATTAAGTGAAAGAAGCCCATCTGAAAAAGCTAATACTATTATTAATAATATATTCTAACTACATGCCATTCTGGAAAATGCAAAAACTATGGAGACAGTGAAATGATCAATGGTTGCCAGGGATTTGGGGAAAGAGAGGGAGAGAGGGATGAACAGTTGGAGCATAGGGATTTTCAGGGCAGTGAAACTATTCTGTACGATACTGTAATGGTAGACATGCATCATTGTACATTTGTCAAAATCCACAGAATGTACACCATAAAGAGTGAACCCTAATGAAAACTATGAAGTTTGGGGCCAGCCTGCCCAGGCAGGCACGTGTGTGTGCAAGCATGGCCTGTGAAAGAGTAGTAAAAAAAAGAAAAGAAAAAAAAAAAGCATATTAGTTAATAATAGTTTATCAACATTGGCTCATCAATTGTAACAAATGTACCACAGTCATGAAATATGATTATAAAGGGAAAAATGGCGTGGGTATGTTAAGGGTATATGAGAACTCTGTACTTTCCCCTTAATTTTTCTGTAAACTTAGAATCTTTCCTAAAAAGCTAAAAATGAAATCTATTAATTAAAATAATAATAATTCTACCTAAAACAGCATCAAGAAACTAAAAGTACTTAAGGAACCTATTTTACAAAACCTGTATAAAACCTCTATGCTTAAAACTACAAAATACTGCCTGGACACAGTGGGTCATGTCTATAATCCAAGTGCTTTGGGAGGCTGGGGCAGGATTTCGAGACCAGTCTGGGCAATCTACAAAAAATTTAAAAATTAGCCAGGCATGGTGGCATGCACCTGTAGTTCTAGCCACTCAGGGGCTGAGGCAGGTGAATCACTTAAGCCTGGAAGTTACAGGTTGCAGTGAGCTATGATCACATGACTGCACTCCAGTCTAGGTGAAAGAGCAAGACCCTGTCTCAAAAATAATTTTTAAATAAAATAAAATAACAAAGTTGGAGGAAATACCTACCTAATTTTAGGACATTAAAGCCACAATCATTATAGACATATATGTTATTCTCATTACATGAAGTTCAAGAACCAGCAAAATCAAGGCACGGTGAAAAAAGCGGGGTTTGACTACAGAAAGGTAGAGATTTAATGGAAGGGGACACTAGGCTGAAGAACATAAACAAGTATAAACATTTATCAAAATTCATCAAAGTATACTTTTAAGATCTAGGTATTGCATTGCATATACCTCACATATAAAAATACATAGGCCCACGGAGTGGGGAAGGGATGAGGGGCCCCAGTGCAGAGTGTCCAATCTTAAAAGGGGTAAGAAACCCAGGATAGAGGTCAGAGTCCAAGCACAGAAAACACCTAGCAGGGTGTTGGACCACAGGCAAGGTTAGGATGGCATCCCTGTAGAAGAGGTAGTCTAGTGTGCAGTGTGAGAATTCAAGTGGAGTCAGGAGTGGGTGGAGATAGCAATGGGAGATTAGTTACATACCAGCAGAATAATCAAATAGATAAATATATTGAGAACAATGATAGTCAAATTTCTATTATTAAGAGAAGATGGACCTAGCACTCTGGAGGCCGAGGCGGGCAGATCCTTTGAGCTCAGGACTTCAAGACCAGTCTGAGCAAGAGCGAGACCCCGTCTCTACTAAAAACAGAAAGAAATTAGCTGGACAACTAAAAACATAAAGAAAAAATTAGCCGGGCATGGTGGCGCATGCCTGTAGTCCCAGCTACTCGGGAGGCTGAGGCAGGAGGATTGCTTGAGCCCAGGAGTTTAAGGTTGCTGTGAGCTAGCTGACGCCACAGCACTCTAGCCCAGGAAACAGAGTAAGACTCTGTCTCAAAAAAAAAAAAAAAACAAAAGAGAGAGAAGAAGAAGGAAAGGGAAAAAACTAGAAAGAATCAAGAGGTAATGGACCGATATTAGAGTTATCAGTGTAAACTCATGATTTTATATATACATACATACATGTGTATATGTATATATATGCAGACATATGATGAATAAATATAGCAATAAAATAATTACTAGCTTTATTCACTAACAGGGCCTGAGAGGAACAATACCCAAAGCAATGAGCAAATCTGTCGAATACTATACTCAGGTAAAAGGAACCAGAGTTCCATGCAGAAATGGCTGATTGCAGAGGTGAGGCGTAGTATAAGACGAGCCTAGAAACATTAGAGTAAAGAAGTTCTCAATGAATGATGGGAACATGTCAAAATGACAAAGGAACTAACTTACAGGAGCTACTGGCCAAATGTAAATATCAAAATAAATTATAGCAAAAGATTATAACCCACTGAATAAAATAGTAAACCAGGAATTTACACAGATGTAATTGAATAACTTGAAAGTCTGATTAGGAATGAGATATTTACTTACTCTTAAAGTACTCCTTCTTAAAATATTTAGCATGATTTTTGAAGTGGATTCTTTTGCTATAAAGAACGTTACTGAGGTAACTGGCAAAATGTAAATGGAATCTGAAGATTAGATATACCATGGTTATATAGGAAATATACATTAAAATACTTATGAGCTTATGAGATATCTTGTCAGCAACTTACTCTCAAATAGGAGAAAAGTGTTCTATGTAATTGTCAAAAAGGCATAAAAAGCATGGTCTAGGTAACCTGTAATACTTGTTTTTATGCTATTTCTTTATAATGGTGATCTCTGGCAATCACTGGCTCCTACAACTGAAAAGTAAATTAAAATGAAATTAATGTCTTTGGGTTTACATTTTCAGTTTTCTTACCTTTTTTGTAAAAAGAGCTAATCTCATTCTCATCCATTAGTCTGCTCCACTAGCTATACATTTTTAGAAGAGCTGTCCATTCTTAAATTAAAAATAAGAAGCTGAAGCAACACACAGTGACGCTTTAACTTTATTTGCTTTCTAGCTCTCTCACTCATTTATTCTCACTATACTTGTTCTGGGATTTCATCAACCTCTGAGGGCCTTCAACTCTTTAGCAGCTTCTACCGGTCTTCCCACTGCCCTTAGGATAAAACGTAAAGTCCTTTATATGGCTTAAAGTCCTTCCAGATCTGGCACTTGCTTGTCTCTCCAGCTTCAACTCTATTATATCCTCCCCTTACATTAAATGTTAATGAAAACCAAACTTACTTCGGTTCCTCCAAAGGGCCCCGAGCCTAGATCCCTCTTTATCGCTGCTCTTCATTATGTTAATTTACGCTCATATTTAGCTTAAATGTCTTTTTCCCAAAATAAGCAATTACAGTACCTCTCTTTCCTTTAGCACCTCACCATGGCACTAATCACAGTGCACAGTAATTGTTTGTGTATTAGCTCTATGAAGGTAGACACTTTTGTCACATTCACCATTGTATCTGGAGGGCCTAATATAGTAGGTTCTCAAATGTCTAGTGAATAAAGGAATACACAAATGAATAAATGTATTCCCAATCTTGGTGTTCAACCAGTGAACACTTTTAACAAGGCTAAAAAACCCAAAGTCCAGAGATCATAATTCCTGCCATCATTTAGAGGAGAAAGAAAAATATAATAACCACAAGTACCATAATAATTATATCTTCCCTTAATTATCTGCAAAGTGTTATTATTATTATTATTTTTTTTTTTTGAGACAGTCTTGCTCTGTTGCCTGGGCTAGAGTGCCGTGGCGTCATCCTAGCTCACAGCAATCTCAAACTCCTGGGCTCAAGCAATCCTCCTGCCTCAGCCTCCCAAGTAGCTGGGACTACAGGCGTGTGCCACCATGCCCGGCTAATTTTCATATATATATATATATATTTTTAGTTGTCCGGATCATTTCTTTCTATTTTTTAGTAGAAACGGAGTCTCGCTCTTGCTCAGGCTGGTCTCGAACTCCTGACCTTGAGCGATCCACCCGCCTCGGTCTCCCAGAGTGCTAGGATTACAGGCGTGAGCCGCCGTGCCTGGCAAAGTGTTATTATTGTAGAAAAGGCACTGGCCATTAGGAAATTATGACCCAAATTTTTACCCATTTTACATGGCATAAGACAGCATCAAAACACGAAAACTAGTAACTAATAAACTGGTTTTGTTTCAAACCCAATTCTAAGTGTTCTCATCTGGGAGTTTCTCTGGCATTATCAATACTCAGCTCCTGAATATTCTTCCAGGCCATGCAGAGACAGCCTATTTACCATAGGCAAAAAGTTGATGAGGTAGAAGACCGAGGCTAAACATCTACATTTTCATTCTCAGCCTCCACACCAATTTGCTTCCCTCCATTCAATTCACCTTCTCTAACAAGAAAAGGGATCCACTTGAAATGTACCATATCTTGTACTAGAAGTAAAAAAGACTTAAAGAATTTTGTTTTTAAATAGATATATATACACTCACTTTAAAAATTATTTCTACATAAATAAACCTTGAAGAATAACAGCAATTACTGGAGAAGTCTGAATAAGTTCCAGGTGTCAAAAAGGAAATGTACAAGCACCCGTATTTATTCAAAGTGTTTCTACCTCAATCAATAAATATTGTGAATAAACAGTGAAGTGGGGTGTGGTAGCATCTGCCTATAGTCCCATATACACAGGCGGCTGAGGGAGGAGGATCACTTGAGCTCAGGAGTTTGAGGCTGCAGTGCACTTTGATGATGCCTGTGAATAGCCACTGCACTCCAACCTAGACAACATAGAAAGACCCTGTCTTTTCAAAAATAAAAATAAATTTTCAAAAAATATTTAGTGATTACCTCCTGTGTGCCTAAAACTGGGATAGCCACTGGGGATGTAACAGCGAACTCGACCTATATATAGCTCCTCTGCTCACAGAGCTTATAGTCAAGGGGTCACCACAAACACAGGAATAAAAGAACTACAAACTGGGGCAATGTTACAGATTAAACAAAGATCTGCTAAACTAAAGATTATGGGGACCTAAACATCTGTACCCCCATAATATGCTGAAATTAAAAAAAAAAAAAAGATTACGGGGAAGTGAGAAGGGAGCGTTTTAGACAGAGGGTGGTACAGCTTTTATTAGAAGCCACATTTTTTAAATTTTCAAACTGTAAATTAGCAATTTATAATTACATCAATTTATGGGGTACAAAGTGACGTTATTTTTTATTAATACAATGTGGGATAATTAAATCGAGCTAGTTAACATATCCATTACCTCAAATGCTTAACATTTTTTTTATGGTAAGCATATTTGAACTTTACTCTTAGCTATTTTGAAATGTACAATACTCTATTATTAACTATATTAACCACGTTGTACAATAGAACTAAAAACAAAAAAAATTCTCCTGAGATTTTATACTCTTTGATGATAATCTCTCCATTGCTCCCACCCCCAGCCTCTGTAACCACCATTCTCCTCTCTTTTTCTATGAGTTCAGTTATTTTAGATTTCACATCTAAGTAAGAACACACAGTATTTGTCTTCCTGTGCCTGGCTTATTTCACTTGGCAAAATGTTCTCCAATTCCATCAATGTTGTCACAAGTGACAGAATTTCCTTCTTTTTTAAGGATGAACAGTATCCTATTATGTATATATACCATATTTTTTTATTCATTCATTAGCTGATAGAAGCTTCGTTTGATTCCATAACTTGGCTATTATGAACATGCGAGTGCAGACATCTCTTCAACACACTGATTTCAAATCTTTCGGGTAAATACCCAGAAGTGGGATTGCTGGATCATACGGGTAATTCTACTTTTAGGTTTTTCAAGAGTCTCCATATAGTTTTCCATAATGGCTGTATTAATTTACATTCCCACTCTGTCAGAATGGCTATTATCGAAAGGATAAAAGATAACAAGTGTTGGTGAGGATGTGAAGGAAAGGGAATCCTTGTACACTGGTAGTGGGAATATCAATTAGAAGCCACATTTGGGCCAGCTGTGGTGGCTTATGCCTATAATCCTAGCACTTTGGGAGGCTGAGACAGCAGGATCACTTGAGATCAGGAGTTCGAGACCAGCCTGAGGAAGAGCGAGATCCCATCTCTACTCCCACCCCCCAAAAAAAAAAACCTTAGCTGGGTGTGGTGGTGCTGCACACCTATAGTCTCAGCTGCTTGGGAGCTGAGACAGAAGGATTGCTGAAGCCCAGGAGTTGGAGGTTGCAGTAAGCCATGATGAAGCCACTGCACTCTACCCTGCACAACAGAGTAAGACCCTTTGTCTT
>RJWJ010003675.1:0-17936 GCA_004363605.1 Indri indri | reverse complement strand
GTAGAGACGGGGTCTCGCTCTTGCTCAGGCTGGTTTCCAACTCCTAAGCTCAAACAATCCGCCCGCCTCAGCCTCCCAGAGTGCTAGGATTACAGGCGTGAGCCCATAAAGAAAGGCTTTGGTGAAAGACCACCAAGGAAGGGGTAACAATGAGCAAAGTGAAGAGGCAGCAGGAGTCCATTATTCAGGATTTTACAGGTTGCTGATACTGTAATGAGAAGCCATTTAAGCAGAGAAGTGACATTTATACTTAAAGGGCTTTAAGTTTATAAAAAGCATTTACATTTTCTAAATGATTGACTCTGGGGGCTGTGTAACCTATTCAGTAGAGTCAAACTGGACTTATCTGTTTTAGCAAAAAAAAACTTACTCCTTTTCAAAGAGGAAATTGAGGTTCAGAGAAGTATGTTCACTGACTGGGTCACACAGTCAAATCCAGCCAGAGTTCAAAGCCTAAGCTCTCTTTCATTTCTGTCACACTAACCAAAGGACCCTGCTTGTCTACTCACCCATTCATCCCCATTTAGTCAAAAGTGCATTGGCCTCACAACTGTCCTCCTGAAACAATTAAAAAAAAAAATGTGGTGATTTTTAAGTATGTCTATAAAATTTTTCAAGGGAGCTTAATTCTCCTTCCCTTGAGCTACTTAAAATTTATTTCCCACGATGAATATTCTTCATTTGGATACTATGTTTATGCTCCCTTTTTGTGGCAAAATTTCCCCATGGGGTCACATTTGTGTTTCTTAAAAACAGCTTTATTGAGATATAATTCAAATACTATATACACTTTATCTATTTAAAGTATATCTCTGTTTTTCTTTTTATGAGGTTAACACATTTTGTCTATTATCATTATTGTTATTGTTATTACTATTATTATGTCACAGCCTTTAGGGATACAGAACATTCTAAGATGCATAAGACACTTGCCCCTTAATTCCTTAGTGTCCAGGTGGGAAAGCAGATAACATTGATATGTTATTAATAACATTATACCAAGATATGATCTAAAGACTTCATATTAATATTAGCTCATTTATATTATCAATGATTATGTTAAACAGGTTTTATGAGTATTCCTACTGTATAGATGAGGAAATAGGTGACATGATAGGATAAAGGACTGTTCGAAATTACATGGCTAGGTAGAGTTGAGCTGGGGTGTGACCCCAGGCAATCTGGATCCAGAGTCATTTTTTTCTTTTTCACTTTTCTATAACACATTTACGTGTATACATTTCTAAAGACTCCTTAAATCCTTGAACAAAAACAATACCTAAGAAAAACTGAAATATTTCAGTCTATAAATACTCCTTTCCTGGCTAGGAAGCCTCAAGTAACAAACACAATTCCATCTCATCGAGGAAGAAGGAATGGTTGTCCTGAACCACACTCAATTCTTTTCCTCCAGTTATGACTCAGCCACAAGGACACCTGCCTCTGTATGCAAAACTTCTCAAATTTCCAGTGTGGTAAGCAATTTCTTCACCATGTACAATTATTACAGCGTCCCTTGACCAGGACAAGCAAAATTCTTGAGGGCATTCAGCTATGCCCTCTACTCCTTCAGGCTCTGGCACAATGAACCATGTTCTTCACCCAAGTCATTTACTGAACATCTACTCTGGGTCCAGCATCAGAAGATAATGAGAGAAATTCAGGCTACCGTCAATGCTTTCAGGGAGCTTACAACCTTTTTTTTTTCTTCCCTTAGAATTTTTATTTTTGTTATTGATCATGTTCTTTCAGTATTATTTATACATAGATTCCTATATCACTCTTGCACAAACATGACCTTCAGTGCAGTATTCAATAATTGTGTGGACAGCCAGCCTCCTTTTTCGTCCTGATCTCAGGGAGAAAGTTTTCATTACTTCACTACTGATTATGAAAGTTTATGATAGAATTTTTGTAAAGAGCCTTTATCAGATTAAGTTCCTTTTTATTCCTATTGTGAAGGTTTTTCCTTACTATTATGAATTGTCGGTGAATACTATCATATACTTTTTCTGCATCCATTGAAACAATCAGATGGTTTCTCTATTTTTGTTAATGTGAATTACATTCTATCTCTGTTTAAAAAACAATTTTTGAATTGGGAAATTTCAAACTTGGTCTATCTTTAGCCCACGACTAATACAATTGATTTCTCTTGAGTTTGTTTACCTGGTAAATACTTCTCTCATCAGTTTCTCTAGTTGGTTCATTCATTTCACTACCTGGCATGGATGGGCAGGGAGCTAGAGCCTTAAGTAACTAGTACATTGATAAGGAAAGAATTTTATGACATTGCTGCCCATTTTTCCCACCTTATGACTTCACCTCTAAATCTTGTCCAAGTTCGATGGGAAATTTCTTCATGGAGAAGTGAGCCAATTATGATACTAAAAACTTTTATGAAAGAAGTGGGAAAATATACATAAATATTTTCACAAATAAATACTATAAATAAATCATATAGTTTCTTTAATGGCCTTGCTGTTGTGGCCTTAAGACACAACTGAACCACGTACCTAACTCTCTTCTCCCTGTGACCTATTAGTAGGGGTTTTTAAACATTATACAGTACTAACAAAATGGCGTATGGTCCTCTTGTAAATGATTATTTTTCCATCTGGTCCAAATAATATTGTTCCTGGAAGATATTTCTCAAAATTTGTGAACATGAAATTAAGGCTATTACCTGACTTTCATCACTCTGATGAAGTTTTCTTTGTAACTTTTGCTTTAGTATTATTATTATTTTTATTAATTCATTATACTATAATCTTTTGGGAGAGGGTAAGGCTGAAGAGCTGGTGGGTATTAACTTGTATTTATAACATCATCCTTTCTCACTACTCCACTTGACTAGTCTTAAAAATAAATAAATAAAATATAACATCATCTTTACAGGAGAACTATTTACTTTGCACAAATGTGGATGTATCCAGGTTCAAATTTACCATGAAACTGGATAAAACTTGGTTTTATCCAGACTCTCACCCATTAGACTTTGAGTTGACTTCTTGCTACTTCACAAAATTTACATTTGATTTTTTTGTCAATTACATATATTTTTCAACTATTGCTAAATCTACTCACAAAGGATAAAAATCTAACATCCTGAGACTATTTAAAAGAAATACATCACCGTTTTTTTCAAAAATATTTTGAGTAGCACCTTTAGAGTAAGTGGTCTCTTGAGGTGATTGCTTTAAAGAAGTCATACTTGTGTGGATTTTAAATTATTATATGCTTTGCTTCAAAGTTAGTTGAATTTATCATGCTTATCCCCCGTATTTATGTAACAGATATAAAACAATACCTTTCCCTTATATAAATAAAAGCATAAAGAAAAACAGTGATGCCTGTAATCTCAGCTACTCGGGAGGCTGAGGCAGGAGGATTGCCTGAGCCCAGGAGTTTGAGACTAGCTTGGGCAACACAGTGAGATCTCATCTCAAAAAGTAACAAACAGCAAGGGCCAGGCATGTTGGCTCACATCTGTAATCCCAGCACTTTGGGAGGCTGAGGCAGGAGGACTGCTTGAGGCTAGGAGTTTGAGACCAGCCAGGACAACATAGAGATCCTTGTCTCGACAAAAAAAATTTAAAAATTAGCCGGGCATGGTGGTGTACACCTGTAGTCCTAGCTGCTCAGGAGGCTGAGGTGGGAGGATCGCTTGATTCCAGTTCAAGGTTACGGTGAGCTTTGATCTTGCCACTGCACTCCAACCCAGGAAACAGAGCGAGACTCTGTCTCAAAATAAAATTTAAAAAATAATAAAATTTTAAAATTAAAAACATTTTAAAAAGGAAAATATGCTTGTCTGAAAGGCTTTTAAAAAAAATGAGTGATGGCCTAAGTAGACCAAGGCTTTTTCTTATTGTCCAGATAATTCCATTGAAACAGGCACATGTCAAGAGACAACCTCATTAATGCAAAGGTTGCAATGCTGAGAAGGACAAGACATTGAATGTAATGAGTCATGACTACTAGGAAGGTACACAGTGGTAAAGTGAATAGTGGGTGTCCTATGTAAAAATCAGAGCTATCTCTCTGTTCCTGCTGAGTTTTGCCACCTAAGAATAAGGGCCCAATGTTGCCAGCTTCAATTTTTCAAAAGTTGCTAAACAATGAAATTTTAATAAAATTTCCCAGTTTTTGTATGTTGGCAATTTTAAAAAATTTTAAACGCTGTCCAAGCCACCAATTTGTAACCTCTGGGCTAAAAAGCTTAAAGTGAAATATGGCTTTTAAATGTCTTTAGCATAATCTATGTTGCCAAAAACAATGATAGGAACTCACAAAACAAGAAAAAAGACCTTGTTCACCCTGGCAATAATAAGTCTTAATATGAAATTGAGTGTGAGATAATTATAATGATTTCTACAGAGAAGTTCAGAATAGTATGATTAGTATTGTTAACCAGATAAATGTAATTCATTTCATTTTCTTACTCAAGGGAAAATTCTTATGTCTCAATTTGAAATCCAAAAGAACAATTTAATGTATTATTCTAAGGAAATGAGCAGCATTCAAAATAAAAGCTTATTCAGTTGGGCATAGTGGCTCACTCCTGTAATCCTAACACTTCGGGAGGCCAAGGTGGGAGGATTACTTAAAGTCAGGACTTCAAAATCGGCCTGAGCAAGAGCGAGACCCCATCTCTACCAAAAAATAGAAAAATTAGCCAGGTGGGGTGGTGTGCACCTGTAGTCCTAGCTTAATTAGGGAGGCTGAGGCAGGAGGATCACTTGAGCCTAGAAGTTTGAGGTTGTTGTAAGCTATGATGATACCACTGCACTCTGACCAGGGCAACAGAGCAAGACTTGGTCTTAAATAAATAAATATATAAATAAATGCTTACTCCACATGGAGATGATGGAAGCATTTATATGACAAAGAAATAATTTTATAATTAAAGGCAAAAAGCTGTATCACATAAAATGACTAAAAGTCCATGGGCTACATGTTGATGTGAATATAGCTGCTTCTGATATTGTACTAAATTAAGGCCATGGACAGTATAAACTTCAGCTAAAAATGCTTAAAGACCTAACACAAATATTGGTAAAGTTTTCCAATTATGAAATGACCATATCATTAAACTTTTCTTGAGCAAGTAAGACAGGCAGTGGAGGTGGCGAAGGAGGAGGGGGAGCTGGGGTCATTATGATTTTGGACATAAAGCCTGAATTCTCTTTCTATAGTTCCCATTAATATTGATAAACCACACAAGGCAGTAACAAATCTCACTAGAGTTCCTGGTAGGCTCTAACTAGACCTTATGTACCATTTTACTACATTTTTATTCTTTTTTCTTAACTAAATTACCCTAAGTAGTAAATTACCTCTTGCCTTCTGAAATCCTTATTCTATAACGTTTTTCTCATAAAGCATAAAATCTTATTGTAACTTGAATCTTCCCATATTCATTTCTCTTTCCTAGTTTTATGCATGAATTAGCAACAAAGTAATTTGGTTCTTTCTCTCAAAGGTGCCCAACAGCTAAGCCTTTTTCCATTCAGGTACAAACTATACTCTCACTTGGTACATGCAAAACAAGTTTTTAAAGTCAGTTCGTTATTACAAAGTTTAAGATAGAACTCACTTTAATCATATCAATGTAAAATGCATTACGCTTTTACCTTCCTCATGCTTTTGTCATGAATGTGTCTTCACTGTTCCACCGTGTAATATTTATTGGTAACTTGAACAGCTGCTGTTGAAAATCTGCTATGCCATTGAATGTAAGTACTATTCTATTTTTATTTAACTTTTGTCCAGGCTCAAAGAACTATTTATTCATCACTGACTACACTCAAAACATATTACGTCATTAAATATGAAATGCCCAATTTCGAATCAAAAGTTTAGTTTATTTCAGCTAAAACAAGAAGCAATACAGTTAACTGAGGTATGTGCCTAAACTATCGACACAGTTTTGCCATCTTAACATTAGTTTATTTATGCCAGCAGCAAAGAAGCCTGGAGAGTGAGTGGCAATGAAAAAGGCGTTTTCCACAGCCTGCTGAGAGCTGAATATTTTTCCTTGCAAGAAGTAGTCCAAAGTCTGGAAGAGGTGATAGTCAGTTGGTACAAAATCTGGTTGATATGGTGGATGACAGAGAGTTTCCAAGTCCAGCTGTTGTAGTTTGAGCAGCATTGTTTTGTGACATGTGGTCAAGCGTTGTCATGCAAGAGGATAAGCCTGTCTCTATGGACCAATCTCGGCTGCTTCACTGCAAGCATCCTCATCATTTCCTGCAACTGGCTGTAGCAGACATCTGCTGTAATCGACTAACCAGGTTTCATGAAGCCATAGTAGATAATACCAGCGCAAGACCACCAAACAGACACCATTAGCTTTTTTGATGAATATTCAGTTTTGGACTGTGTTTTGGCACTTCATCTTTAGCCAACTATCATGCTGAATGCCTGCAATTGTCAAAAAGAATCCATTTTTCATCACACGTAACAATATGGTGTAGAAATGGTTCGCCTTTATGTCATGACAGCAAAGAAAGGCAAGCTTCAAGATGATTTGTCTTCTGATGCTTGTTTAATTCATGTGGTACCCATCTAGGCAGCTTGTTTACCTTGTCCATTTGTTTCAAATGGTCCAATTTGGAGTAGTAATGTCAAACCTTGCTGCTAATTCACACATAGGTTGAGATGGATTTGCTTCCACTACATCATTATCTATCTTGGTCTCAAGTCACCCACATGGCTCATTTTCAAGATTAAAATCACCAGAATAGAACTTCTCAAGCCATTGAATGTACTGTGCATTCATTAGCCACATCCTTCCCAAAAACTTCGTTAATATTTCAAGCTGTCTGCACTGCATTGGTTCCACGACGGAACTCATATTCAAAAATAACATGAATTTTTGACTTATCCATGGTTTCCCAAAAATTGCTCTAAAAAAAAAAGTTGAAAGATAATCACAAGCCAAAACATGCATTTGAAAGAATGAGGATGTACTTTCACAATAAAAAACAAAAAAACAAGTAGTGTCAAAGTGAAATGTGAGAGACAGCAACTATCAAACTTAGTACTTAACGAAATCGGACATTCCATATTTAATAACCTAAAACTTAAGGAAATCAGATATTTCATACTTAATATAAGCAATTTCACCTCCCAGACTGAAATGTTTAAAGTTGTTTTTTTTAATAGCTCATCCTTAATTATTTTTATTTATTATTATTTTTTGCAGAGACTGGGGGTGGGGATGGGGGTGGTCCTCCCTATGATGCCCAGGCTGGTCTTGAACTCCTGACCTGAAGTGATCCACCCACCTCGGCCTCCAAGGTGCTGGAATTACAGGCATGAACCATCACGCCCAGAAAATGTTTAAAGTTATATTTACTCCCTTCTTTCCTTCAAAGGGCCATTATCTGCTTGTTCTCTCGCTTTATAGCTTATGTGGCAATACAAAAGGAATAGATTCCTTCCTGGTGTTTTGTTTTGTTTTGTTTTGTTATGAGATAGAGCAAAACCCCATCTGTCACCCAGGCGGGAATGCAGTGGCACTTCATTGCAGCCTTGAACTTCTAGGTTCAAGTGATCCTCCCACCTCAGCCTCCTGAGTAGCTGGAATTACAGGCATGCGCCACTGCACCCAGCAGATTTCTTCTAGTATTCTTAATAGAAAGCCATTCTTTCCCCACCAGATTATTTTCTTCATATACATCATAGGACATAAGGAAAAATTAAAAATAGTTTGCTTTAAGACATCTGTCCCACTGTAAAACAATGACAACTACAACTTCTAAAATATATTGGGCCTTTATGACCTAGGTACTCTTTAGGTGCTTTAAATACAGTAATTCATTAAACCCTTCCATAACCCTATGAGATAGTAGTATTTTTACTAAAATCTTCATTTCACAGATGAGGAAACCAAGTAAAGGGCGTAACATCACAAAACTAGAAAGCAGTGGAGCCAGGACACTTAGCAGCCTGACTCAAAACCCCCTGATTTAACAATAATGTTATACTGATTACTCAAACTTATAACCAGAGAAGCATATAGTTGCCCTAAGACTGCATATTCTTGTTGTCTGAGATTACAAAGGAACCCCATGCAATTTATTCAGTGGTTCTTAAGATCCATTGCTAGCCAAGCATGGTGGCTCACACCTGTAATCCTAGCACTCTGGGAGGTCGAGGCAGGAGGATCACTTGAGGTCAGGAGTTCAAGACCAGCCTCAGCAAGACTGAGACCCCCATCTCCACTAAAAATAGAAAAAAAATTAGCTGGCCAACTAAAAATAGAAACAAAAAATTAGCCAGATGTGGTGGCGAGCGCCTGTAGTCCCAGCTACTTGGGAGGCTAAGGCAAGAGGATCCCTTGAACCCAGGAGTTTGAGGTTCCTGTGAGCTAGGCTGATGCCATAGAACTCTAGCCTGGGCAACAGAGCAAGACTGTCTTTTAAAAAAAAAAAAAATTGCTGACTGTGACTTCATCACAAGTAAATTTATTCTTTTAGGAAATATGAGTACATTTTTGTATATAAATACAATTCAACTTTTTGTCAATAGGACACTGCTAAATGAACATGTACTGTACAGTGAAATTTATTACCATACAGTGAAATGCTCTGTGATGTGTGTTAGCAGGATAACTTTTAAACACATACAAGCATTGAACCCTGAGAACTTGATTAATATGGGGTTTAATACAAGACTCTTTCGGTCCTTCCAAGTTTTGCAATATATGGACAGTGGATACTTTTTCCTGTAATCATCCCCTACAGCTATGTAGTAATAAAATAAAAGTATTTATTTTAAGGAGAATGGTATAACATGAATTCCAGTGGTCTTCTATGAAATTTTACCTTCACTGGGCTATGGCTACAGTTATATTTTCTCACTCAGAAGTGGCATAGCAGGCTTCTATTTGAATTCTACAAATGTATATGATCAGCTTTAAACTTCATCTTTCATTATTTTCAGTGATGATAATTCCAAATTCTTTCACTTGGAGGAGGTGTAGGTGGGGAGCTAAAGCCTAAAAAGCCATCCACATATCCTGACAGCTGTTAGTACTGCATTACTCTCATATTATAATGGTTTACCTCATATGAAGAAAAACTCTATAGCTCCAGAATCATAAAAGATTATCTAATCATTTAACAAATTACACAAAAGAGAAATAAGGTTTAGAGAGATGAGGTAATTTGCCTAACATTACATAGCTAATAAATGACAATGAGAGAATTCAAATTGATATATGCCCTGATTCCAAAGCTCCTATCCACATCATGTCATATCTCATTACATCATACCACATCTCATTCAAAGTAAATGAAAACCTTTGCACCTAAGTGTTCGATTAGTTTTACTGTTTTAAGACATGGGCTGCAAAAAGAAAATATTTTTAATATGATCATAAAAACAAAGCAAAATCGCTTTTATGCTTATTTGTAAAGTTACATAAAAATTATCGACTTATAAATATATTAACTTATACACATTAAAACCAACTGTTCTGATAAACACAATTTATACTAATTTACAGGCCTTAAAAATTTTAGTATCACAGATATCATAGGGGTAGGAAATGTACCTTTATTTTCACAGATTATATACTCAGCTTTAACCATGAGCTAGTATTACTAGGGAGGGAGGGAATAAAGAAATCCTAATATGTGCATCTCAGGAATAAAACAAAAGAATACTATCTTCTGCTGGGCACAGTGGCTTGCACCTGTAATTCCAGCTACTTGGGAGGCCAAGGTGGGAAGACTGTTTGAGGCCAGGAGTTTGCGACCAGCCTAGGCAACATAGTGAGACACCCATCTCTAAAAAAAAAAATTTTTTTTTAAATTAGCTGGGCACAGTGGTGTGCACCTGTAGTCTCAGCTACTCAGGAGGCTAAGGCAGGAGGATCGCTTGAACCCAGGAGTTCAATGCTGCAGTCAGCTATGATTGTGACATTGCACTTCAGACTGGGCAACACGGTATGGACCCTGTCTCTAAAGAAATTTTTTATAAGTTTTTTTTAATTAAAAAAAAAATACTACTTTCTAAGAGTATTTTATCCAGAAACTTAAAATAGGTACTTTTAATTTCAAACTTGAGCAACAAAACACACAAAGCTTGAACTACTGAAATCTTTATCTATTTTAACAGATAACAGTAGTTAAACTTACTTCACTCCTATAATTAACTGGTTTTCTCTAATTTAGGGTAAGCCTAGAGACCACATATTATTCCCATCTTTGATTTCCCTAATGATACTGCCAGAAGAGTTAATACAAAAATTCAGATTATTGGTTAACTTTAAAAGTACTGCTCACAATCTACAAAGAAAATGAAAATTTGTTTCAAATACTTCTACCTGCCATTTCAGAATACATCCTGTGTGAGAAGGGTAACGCAATATAGGCTTACAGGAAATACTTATTTCAATACCTGGTAAAGGGTTTTCTTTTTCTACCTCGCTAAGATTTTTTTCAAGCCAGGTTATGCTAACCTAACAATGAAATCGTAAGCTTCTCTGAGCAGATAGCTTTTCCTCTATACTCGAGGAAAATAAATAATAAAACAATCATAATAAAGCCAGTATTGAGGGGCCACAAACATCCCTCACTGGCATAAAGAACCACAAGAGTCCTTAATCCTCATTTTTCTTTCAATTACTATTTTAAAAAAATTATTAAGTAATGGCTTTGATAACTGCAGTTTGGTAACAGAGGTACAATCAACATGACAGGCTACAGAACACCAAAAGGCAGCCTTGATGACTGTCCCAAATAATTACTGGCTTGAGTTCTCCATTAACTGCCTTATCACTACCTACTTCCTAAAGAACGAATATGTTTCTTCTACAGATATTCACCTTGTGATTGAGGATTGAGGATTAATTTTTGAGCTTAATAATAAGC
Organism: Indri indri; assembly: GCA_004363605.1. NCBI lineage: Eukaryota > Metazoa > Chordata > Mammalia > Primates > Indriidae > Indri > Indri indri. The sequence continues at coordinate 7,050 of RJWJ010003675.1, read as the reverse complement.
AACATATCACCTAATTGCTACCTTAAAAAAAAACCCTATTACAAGTTTAGTAGTAAAAAATCTTTCCAATACTGACGGAAACAATTAGAATTTCAACCCTTTCTATTGATGAAGAGAATATTAGATTGTCACAACAACTATAACCTGATTTGAGTTCCTCCAATATTAAGAGTCAACTTATTCCCGCTGTTGTTCCTGTCTTGTCCTAAACTTGTTCAAAAACTTAAGGATAGGGAGAAAATAAAAATTACTTGCAATAGGCTTGTAAGCTCTTCCAATGTAAGTGCAAATTGTTCCTGTTTATCATTGTACCCCAGTGCTAATGCTAAGCCTAATACATAGAAGTTGCTCAATAAATTCATGATGCATGAATGAATAACATTAACCTTAGTTCATACATCCATCTATCACTGTACCAGATGCAGCTATTTTTATCTGTCTACCAAACCGGACTGTGGAACTCTATGAAACCAAGGACCGCTGTCTTATTTATATACCTGTAGTGTCAAGCACTGTGCCCAAAACAGAGTAAATAAATATGAAATTGAATTATTTTCAATTAACTGAAATTTACTTGACAAATACTTTCAATTAACTAGATCCTATCACCCTCATTTCACTATTTATTCTAATTATGAGAAAATTACAAAACAAAACCACAATATACCCAAAACCCATAACCCACACTCTACACATTTCCTTTCTTTCTTCTCTTTGTTTAAGCCTAGCAAGCCTATGAAGCCTATGGGAGTCAGCATAAATGCTATCTGCGCTCAATACTTAGCTATGTCACTGAATATGCTCAACTGATACATTTTAAAAATAATTTTTAAGGTGAAAATGCAGAAGATTAAAAAGAATCGATACAGAGATAACAAACTAGAAAACATCTATAACCAATGAAAACCTCGCTTCTATTAAAGAGGAAGTTTACTTTTACTCACAAATTAGTAACAGTTCTACAGAAAACTCAGTATTAGTTATAGTCCTATAGAAAAATCATCTAATCAAGTGATACAAAATTTTAACTAGTAAGATGATTTATACTACTAACAATCCTTAGAACTTGTGGACTTCTGGATAAAATGTATATACATATATATTTTATTATGTTTTTATGTATCTTTTTAATATTTTGCATTTTTCTGATTATAGAAACACATGCTTCTTGCTTTAAAAAAATAAGAACTCACAGAAACACATGATACAAAAAGCAGAAAGTGAAACGTCACCACCAAAGAAGACTTCTGATAAGTTCTGTCCTCATATGCTACCATTTTTGTTTATTGTGGCAAAATAATATTTATAATTTAACCATCTGTAAACATACAATTCAGTGATATTTATTACATTCATGATATTGTGTAACAGTCACCTCTATCTTTATCTAAAATCTTTTCATCATCCCCAACATAAACTCTGTGCTATTAAATAACAGCTCCCCATTTCTCTGCCGCCTCAGCCTCTGGTAACCTCTATTCTACTTTGTGTCTCTATGAATTTGCCTATTCCAGGTACTATATATAAGTGAAACCATACAGTATCTGTCCTTCTATTAATAAGTCTGACTCATTTGACTACACGTTTTCAAAGGCCATTCATGTTACAGCACGTGTCACAATTTCCTCCTTTCTCAGGCTGAATACTATTCCATTGAACGTACACACCACATTGTTTACCCGCTCACCTGTCAACGGACACTCGGGTTGCTTCTGCCTTTTGCTACTCTGAATAATGCTGCTATGAACATGTTGTACAGTTGTTCAAAACCCTGTTTTCAATTCTTTTGTATCTATGCCTAGGAGTAGAATTGCTGGGTCACATGATAGTCCTGTGTTTAACCTTCTGAGAAACTGCCAAACTGTTTTCCACAGTGGCTGTACCATTTTACATTCCCACCAGCAATACACAAGTGTTCCAATTTCTCCGCATCCTCACCAATACCTGTTATTTTCTGTGTTTTTTTTTCTTTTTAAATAATAGCCATCCTAATGGGTATGAAGTGGTACTTAGTATGATTAGGCCTCTTACGGATGGGCAAGAAGTATTGGGAATATAAGTAAGCATTAAACAAGAGACATCTTACAACTTCGTGGTTAAAAATACTTCTAAGAAGAAGAGAGATTTAAACTGGAGGGTACTGGGGGGTTCTGGGGAAAAAAGTTAAATATAAGAAGGGAGAGAAAAAGGGGTTGAAGGAAAAGAACTAGTAGTTATAAAGGGATGCAGTCAAGAGAATGTAGTGTCTAGTACAGTGGTTCTCAAAGCGTGGTCCCTAGGTCAGCAGCATAAGTACCACCTAGTAATTTGTTGAAAATGGCAATTTAAGGGCTCTCCCCGAGATCAGCTGAATCAGAAACTCTGGGAGTGAGACCCAGCAATCTGTGTTTTAACAAACTCTCCAGGCCAGGCACGGTGGCTCACGCCTGTAATCCTAGCACTCTGGGAGGCTGAGGCAGGTGGATCGTTTGAGCTCAGAAGTTCAAGACCAGCCTGAGCCAGAGCAAGACCCCGTCTCTACTAAAAATAGAAGGAAATCAGCTGGACAACTAAAAATATATAGAAAAAATTAGCCAGGCATGGTGGCACATGACTGTAATCCCAGCTACTCGGGAGGCTGAGGCAGGAGGATCACTTGAGCCCAGGAGTTTGAGGTTGCTGTGAGCTAGGCTGGCACCACGGCACTCTAAGCTGGACAACAGAGTGAGACTCTGTCTCAAAAAAAAAAAAAAAAAACTCTCTAGATAATTCTCATACACACTAAAGTTTTAGAACCACTGCTCTCCTCTGATCAGGGAATTGTAATTACGTCATTAAGATTAAAGTAAAGGAAGCAGAAAGAGCAGTAGTGTCCACTGACCACTGTCAGAAGTCAAACTGTGGCCAGGCGTGGTGGCTCACGCCTGTAATCCTAGCACTCTGGGAGGCTGAGGCAGGTGGATCGCTCAAGGTCAGGAGTTCGAGACCAGCCCGAGCAAGAGCGAGACCCCGTCTCTACTAAAAATAGAAGAAATTATCTGGACAACTAAAAATATATATATAGAAAAAACTAGCCGGGTGTGGTGGCGCATGCCTGTAGTCCCAGCTACTTGGGAGGCTGAGGCAGAAGGATCGCTTGAGCCCAGGAGTTTAAGGTTGCTGTGAGCTAGGCTGACACCACTGCACTCTAGCCAGGGCAACAGAGCCAGACTCTCTCAAAAAAAAAAAAAAAAGAAGTCAAACTGCACAGCTCTCTGTATGCTAATATTAAATCAGGAAGAGCCACTGACAATTCTCAACTTCTGAGATTCTTTTCCTCTCCTAATTAGCACCGCCCCCAACAACCAGAGAATACATATTCTCTTCAAGCTCTCAAAGAATATTTGTGAAACTTAACTTTGTGCTATGCCCAAGAACAACTAAATTGTATCCACAAATCCTGATGTTACATTTCATTATCATTCAGTTTTAAGTATTATTAAACCACCATCATGATTTCTTTTGTAACCTCAAGAGTTATTTAGAGGTATATTTTTAAATTTCCAAAAATTATTAAAAGTCACCTTTTAAAAATTTAAGTCCTAATTTAGCTTGCATTGTCATCAGAGAAAGTAATCTGTATAATACATAGCCTTTGAAATTTGTTGAGATTTTCAAGGGTACTTTTTAAGGTTGTTAAATAATCATCTCTTGCATTATCAGAAATTTTTGATACTACAAAACACTAATATCCATATAGTAGCAACTGTAAGATACTGATTCTTCAAAAGTTGAGTACGATGATTTATGTTCGCCCAGTAGCTCAAGTTTGTTATGCTGTTTTAATGTTAAAAACTCCGATGATGGCGAATTTGTAAATTTCTCCTTGTATTTGTGATTTTTGGTTTATGTATATTGAACCTGTGTTAGCTGGTACAAATAACTTTAGAATTCTAATATCATTCTAGTAAACTGAACCTTTTATTATTATATGATGGGGCAGAGACTGCTGGTGACCTTCCCAATATCAAGTTTGTCCCCTCCCTCAGTAAGGAAAGTCCAGTTTTATTCTGGGCAGCAATATGCTACCATAAAATACATTTCCTAACTGCCTTGCAGTGAAGGGCCAATGAAATCACTAAGTAGGACTTCCATTAATCACTTTAAAAGATGGACTGATAGCTTGTATGTGCTCCACCCATCCACTCCCATCTCTCCTCTTCCAAGCAATCTGTGAGAGTTGGTGATCCAAGCAACAATCTTGGACCATAAGGCAAGGCACATGCTAAAGATAGTAGCATAGAAACAGAGAGGTATACTGGGACCTTGATGACAAAATGAAACTTCCATAATGAGCCCTGTACTGACAACTTCCATGCTCTATTTTTTTTTTTTGAGACAGAGTCTCACTCTGTTGCCTGGAGTAGAGTGCTGTGGTGTCAGCCTAGTTCACAGCAACCTCGAGCTCCTGGGCTCGAGCAATCCTACTGCCTCAGCCTCCCAAGTAGCTGGGACTACAGGCATGCGCCACCATGCCCGGCTCATTTTTTCTATATAGATTTTTAGTTGTCCAAATAGTTTCTATTTTTAGTAGAGACGGGGTCTCGCTCTTGCTCAGGCTGGTGTCGAACTCCTGACCTTGAGCGATCCACCCGCCTCGGCCTCCCAGAGTGCTAGGATTACAGGCGTGAGCCCCCGCGCCTGGCCAACTTCCATGCTCTTTTATGAGAGAGAGAGAAAAAAAAAGTCTGTCTTTAACGCACTGTTATTCCACCTCCATCCAGCAGCAAAAAGCAATTCCCACTGAAACACTGCAATTACTTACAGTGATATACCCTAACCTGCATTCAATTTTATTATATTAATATAATTATATCAATTTTTGGTTAATATTTTGCCAAGTGTATCATCTTCCACCCTTATACTTTCAACTTGCCTTTGTCCTAATATTCTAATCCCCTAAAAACATGTGAGTTGCCTTATGGCTTTAAATACAGTCTGAGAATCTTTGTCTTTTAACTAAAGCATTTAATCCATTTATACTCATTATGATCACTTACATATTTGGTCTTATTTCTACCATATCTTTGTCCTGCTCTTTCGTTTATTTCTCACTCCTTTTTTCTACCACATTAGCAGTCTCCCCTCTCCCATTCCATTTGCTTTCTACTACAACTTTTATACTTTCAGGGCCTACTCTAAAAATTTTTAAATGCACATTTAATTAACACATTAACTGCTACACTACAAAAAATTTTTTTTCTTTGGGACCACGGTGTTTTATTACAAAAATAGAACAAAATATTCAAAAACAAAATGATCGTTCCTAATTCGGTGAAAAATTTAATGAAAAACAAAACTGACTTCTATTCATGTAATCCACATTTTTAGAATTAATTTTTCAATATTAATTACAACAATAAGAACATCAACAAGATTTTCACGAACCAACTGCAGGGTTTTGCCCGGGTTTTGCTTCATAAGGCCCAGGCTCAAAACTAACGTGATTTAAATACAACTCACATGGCAGTTAATGCGTTAAAGTTTAAAGTTAATCAGCATCTCTTATCCTTCTCTCATTCATTAGTCTGTATGTGGAATTCTGATTAGATGTTGTATTAGTTTTTTATTGCTGCTACAACAAATTAAGGTGTTTAATTGTAGGAAGACTTTTTTAAAGTATAGTTTCCCCTATTACATAGAGAAAATAAATTGTACGTATTCTTAACTTATAATAAATGTAAGATGATGTTATGCCAGCAGTTCTAAAATTATACTCTACCTATACACTTCATTTCCTTACTCTTCTCATCCTTCACCCCTTCAAAGTTCTTCTCTAAGGAGTTTCCTTTACCAAGTAACTATAATTACTACTTTCTAGTCGTTGCCACCCATTTCCAATTATCTCTAAACTTTCTCAATATCCCTAATTTTTAAGATACGGCTTTATAGACTATACAAATATATTTATGCATTTTTTTGAGACGAGGTCTCACTGTCACCCAAGCTAGAATGCAGTGGCCACATCATAGATCACTGCAACCTTGAACTCCTAGGCTCAATCGATTCTCCCACCTCGGCCCTTCCGGTAGCTAAGACTACAGGCTCATGCCACCACATTCAGCTAATTTAAAAAAAATTTTTTAGTAGAGATGGGGTCTCACAATGTTGCCAGGCTGGTCTCAAACTCCTGGCCTCAAGCAATCCTCCATCCTCAGCCTCCCAAAGTACTGGGATTATAAGCATGAGCCACCATACCCAGCAGATATTACTGCTAAATAATAAAAATTAGGCATAACTAACAGACAAAAGCAAAAATGGAAAATAAAAATGATCTGCATGTTAGGATGCTGAAATTTTCATTTTCCTTTAATTTTTTAATAATTTTCATTACTTATGCAATAAAATGAATACCACCATGATTTTAAACTGGCTAGCTTCTCTTTTCCACCCTCGGTTAAAAAGTTATTCATAAAAATACACTACTTAACACTACCCTATCAGCCATTCTCTCCTGTAATGTTTCAGGATGTTGATAAATTTCTATGGGCAGGCAAACTTAAGAAATAGTCACTGCTAGGCCGGGCGCGGTGGCTCACGCCTGTAATCCTAGCACTCTGGGAGGCCAAGGCGGGCAGATTGTTTGAGCTCAGGAGTTCGAAACCAGCCTGAGCAAGAGTGAGACCCCGTCTCTACCAAAAATAGAAAGAAATTAATCGGACAGGTAAAAATATATATAGAAAAAATTAGCCGGCCATGGTGGCGCATGCCTGTAGTCCCAGCTACTTGGGAGGCTGAGACAGCAGGATTGCTTGAGCCCAGGAGTTTGAGGTTGCTGTGAGCTAGGCTGACGCCACGGCACTCGCCCCCAGGCGAGAGTGAGACTCTGTCTCAAAAAAAAAAAAAAAAAAAAAATAGAAAGAAATTAATTGGACAACTAAAAATATATAGAAAAAATTAGCCGGGCATGGTGGCACATGCCTGTAGTCCCAGCTATTTGGGAGGCTGAGGCAGAAGGATGGCTTGAGCCCAGGAGTTTGAGGTTGCTGTGAGCTAGGATAACACCATGGCACTCTAGCCCGAGCAACACAG
>RJWJ010003674.1:0-83624 GCA_004363605.1 Indri indri | reverse complement strand
TAAGGGCAATTTATTAAAAAGGGATGTTTAACACCTAAAATAGGAAGAATAATCTCAGGGAAAAAAGATTTCTACAAGAAAAGACAGTTTGGTTTACATTGACATATTCATTCATTTTCTTACTGGCTCAACAGATGTTTCCTGAGTTGCTATCATGATCCAGGTCTGTGCCAGACATGGAGATAAATGTTAAACAAAAAAGCACAGTTCCTGCCCTCAGAGAGCATCCTGTCTTGAGAGGGACACAAACAAGGGTGACCCATTATGCAGGTTTGGCCAGGACGATCCCAGTTTTAGCACTGAAAGTCTTCTGTTCTGGAAAATCCCTCAGTCCCAGGCAAATTGGGGCAATTGGTTACTCTAAGACAAACTTAAATCATTACACAAATGTATAATTACAAACTGAGAAATGAAGGAAGGAAAGCCCATCAGTATTATGAGAACATACAAGTGAGGTATCTTATTTAGTCTAGGGGTCAGGGAAGGCGTCCCCGAGGAAGTGAGATGTAAACTAAGATGTAAAATTGCATAGAAATTATGCAGGTAGGTGAGTGTGTGTGTGTGTGTGTGTGAGAAAGACAGAGAGTGGGAGAGAGAGCACACTATGGGAGAAGTTCCAGCCACAAGGAACACATACTAACTGGTACTTATTTTTGTCACTCTGCCTTTCTTTGCCCAGTGAAAATTTTATCAAGTGCCAGTCCTAGAAACTTTTGCCCTAAATTGCATCCCAGAGCTTCTCTGGGGTGAATAAGATAGTCCATATTCATAACCACTTAGGACCCAAGGTTTGGACAAGTAGATGGGCACCCACCAAAGCTAGACCATTTCTTTTTGTGCCTTGTACACCTTCCCTTCCAGAACTCTTAGCCCCATTTCATAGATAAGTCTTGGGGAGATTATATAAGTGGTCTATGGCTTGACCAAAGTGCGATTTAAACCAAGGCAGATGTTAACCTCGAACTTCACGATGATGCTTTTTTTCACTTGTACACATAAATTACTTCAGAAGAATGTGCATCACTCCTCTTGCTTTCACCCCTAGTCCCACAATTTAAGGATGTTACTGTGTCAGCTTCAGCAGGACTTCACTATAAGATCGTGGCCCTGCTGCTCAGAAATGTCAGGTGGCGGCTTTGCTTAGTTCTGCCCAGGGAGAAGGTTTTCAGTTAACTCCAGTTTGTGCTCACTCATCTGGAAAGGCACATGCTTCTCCTCAGACATCCTTTGTAAATCAGGGAGCAAAGAACACTTCCAATCACTCCAAAACCTTTGCTCTTGGAACAAACAGGTACTAGTTTGAGAGACAGAGAAAGACAATGCACATTTGTGTATGTATGTATTCTTTAATCCTTTTCAATAAACCTAAATATTTGAAAATATTTTTTGTGAAAGCTCCTTCCATGCTGATGTCTATCTTGGCTTGGAGGTTGCTCTGTGACCCAAAAGCAGGGAGCTCTGTACCACACTGATGACAGCTGTCCGTACAGGACACTGACTTACCAGTAATAATGGTGTAGTTGGCGGCAAGAAGAACAGCTAAGATTGGATGTATAGTGGCCTTATTCTAAGCACATTACAGGTATTAAATCACTTAATCCTCACAGCAACTCTAAGGGAAGATTCTGCCATTATTCCCATTGTACAGATGTGTAAACGGAGGCAGAGAGAGTTAAATAACATGTTCAACATTACAAAAACACAAGGCAATCAGGCACCAGGCTCCACAGGTTCTATAGTTGTCTCTGTCAAATTATAGTCTTGTTTTTAGGCTATCATTGCTTCTCTGAGTTCTTCATCAGTCTTTGAAGGGCCATTAGAGCCAACATAGACTTACTTAAATTGAATAAAACCTCCTGGCCTTGATGACAAGTAGGTTAAGGACTCGTTACTTCCAAAAGCCTTCTGTTAAGTTTTCCCTGATATACCTGTGAATAGCGGAGGAGAGAACTTGGGTTGAGGCAAAGATCTGTCTTGATTCTGTTCCTGACTCTGCTGCACTCTGGCCAGGTGACCTTGCACAGGGTAGCCATTCTGAGCCTCAGCTTCCTCAATTCCAAAATGGGAGGAATGATATGAATGTTGAAGATTAAATTAATTGTCACAAAATACAGTGTATTATATGTTAAATACCAAATAAACATTAGCTCTCCTTGGAATGAGGCATGTGTGATGGTGACTGATTGAACAGACACAGCCCAAAGTAATTGCGACCATGCAGGGAGGTCTCTAGAGTCCCCCTTGATCTAATTTTAGTCAATATGGTTAATAATGAAGTAGAAGATGATACAGATGCTAAGCTTATTTTTTCAGATGTTAACACATGGAAGGATTGCTTATTATGGGACATGTCTAAACCAGGATTCAAAATTACTTCAAAGAACTAGAACACTAAGCGAAATTCTACAAGAAAACAGTTAAGATTTATTTAATCATATATAGTTAAAAATTTGCACTTAAAGGCTGCAAGGCTCAGAGTCATGGAGCTGTACACTCATTCTGATTTCATGAGGGCTCAGTTTAAAGTTCTGCATTTTACTTTAAATAAAAGATCATATGGTTTGAAGGGTCGATATAGTTTTATATCAATGGATCCTTCTGTTTGTGAAAAAATCAATTTTTAAAAAACTATGGTTGAGAAAAATATCTCAGTAAAATGACCCTCTATGTCAGATAATAGTAATAATAATAATAATTAACAATGTAGACATAATAATAATAATACAGTAATTGCAAACAGTTATTTACAATAGCAATCGTGCATTTGTCATGTGCCACAGACTCTTCTAGGTTCATTACACACATTATCACATTTAACACTCATGACAACTCAATGAGAGAGGCCCTCTTGTCATCTTTACTTCACAGATGAGGAAATCTAGGCTATGGGAAGTCACACGGGGCGTAAAGAGAAGAGGAGGAATTTCAGGATCCAAGTTAGGAACTACCAACTGATTTCCCTCTCTACACCTCATTTTTTCATCTATAAAATCACTGGATTGGACCAGAGATGTTGAATATGTCTTTTGTCTTTGAGATTTTCTAAGATTCCATTGAGTCATTCCACCCTAGCTGGTCAATCACAACTCTCCAGCGAGATATTTCAACACTGACTCTGCTCTCACATGACTTGGGGCTTGTGGGATCTTCTTGGACTGTCTCTTGGGGCTTCTCAAAGTCCTCCCTTTGCTCTATTATCCCACTAACCTGTGGCCAAGATAATTGCAGATTTTTTTGACTGTCAACGTCATGGGTTGTATGTAATGGCCACTATCTATAACATATTAGTTACGTAAATATTCAGCAAACATTTATTGGATACACGCTAAGTTCAAACTACTGTTTTAAACATGAAAAGGTATAGAAAGGTGGGCGTCAGAGCCACAGAAAGGATGGAGTCCCTGTCCTCCTGATATGTACGATCCAGGGGGAGTTGGAATTCAGGACGGGATGGGGGCTGACTCGGGTATCAAGGGACAGGTGAGTGTTCATTTGCATTCAGACTTAGAGTTACCCCGACAGTGCGTGGAATACAACATCCTCAGTCTGTATACCAGCGGAAGACACAGGCACAAAGAGGGGAAGCAAACTGCCCAGGATCACAAAGATCAGAAACCATAGAGCCTCTTTCCACGTGCTCCTGCTTTTCTTTGTATCTGTGCCCAAGCTGGTTCTGTGAGCAGATGCCATTGGCAGAGTTTCACCCAGGGCTATGGGCCTGTCAGCTGAGTTTCCCTGCAGTGACAAAGCCCAGATGCCTGCTCACACCTCTTTTGGGAGAGATGACTGGGCTCAGAGCAGGGAGCTGCTCCAGCGCCCTTTGTTCTGCCTCCCCCACCCCCTCACCCAGAGGCTGGCCTAAGCCTCTGGCAGGGGCAGGAGGCAGGCTCCAGGCGCCAGCAGTCCTGGGAGGGAACAGGAGGTTTTGTTTTGAGTGCCTCCGGCCAGGTTGGGAAGTTTAGAGGGCAGCCGCAGGCATGTGTGGGTCCCGGTATTTCCGCGGTGGCTCATCTCTCCCTCCAAATGGACCGTGCTATCGTCTTACTGGAGAAAAACCATTTATACACATTCCAGCCAACTCTCAGATCACCACACAGTACAAAAAAGAACACAGGAAATTCTGTTTATGAATGGGGGCTCTCAGCATTCACCTCCATTTCTGCACTTCTCAAGCTGAACGGTAAAGAGCTGTTAACCTGCCTGCCTCTCCTACGAAACGGTGAGGGACCACATCTTGTCTTAAAGGCAGTGAAAATGGTTTAGTAACAGGAGCATAGACTTTGGAGTGAAAATTCTGGTTAGGTCATTTACTGACCACGCGGCTTTGGGTCTCTCTGAGACTTGGTTTCCTCATCTGTAAATGGGGCTAATCTCATTGACCACAGAGCTGTGTGCAAGTCCTATGTGGTACAATGTGTATAAAGACTCTAGGACATAGTATATTCTCAAGACATGCCAAACACCAGATAGCTTTTGGGACAGTGGAAAGGTTTGGAGTCCAAAGACCTGGGCTCAGGTCCAGCCTGTACTCATTATTAGTTCTGTCTCTTTGAAAGGCTCTTTTTCTTCCCCCTCCTGCATTCTCTTCCACTTTCATCTCACTCCCTACGTCTCTTATGGTCAGCTCATCCAGTCCTATGTCTGCACTGGCAGTTTTTATGCTGCTGAGTGCCAAATTTTTATCCCAAACTCAGCCCTTGCTCCTGAGTTCCATACGGGACCTGGATGGCTAGTCAACATGTCCAAATTAGAACTTGCCATCCTTCCTGCCAGGAAAACTCTCGTTCTGGGGTCCCTGTCTCAGGAAACCATTCTTAACTTCCTGACTTGTTCATCTCTTTTACCTGCCTAACTATAGTTCACCGTGTGAACTATTTTTCAAACACAAACCTTCCTGTTTCTCCTCATTGCCACTACATTATTCTACTCCTTCCTCGTTTCTTGCTTGGATCACTGCAACAGTGATTCAACTGAATTAAACTGGTTTCCCTGACTCAAATATTGTCCTGCACCCTGTGTCCTCTCAAGCCCCACTCCGAGAATCTTCCATACCTCCACCACAATGATCTTTCTAACACACAAACCTAATTATATCATTTCCCTTACTTAAATCCTATAGAAGCTTCCCACGACATGAGACCTTTTCTGATCCGGCTTTTACCTGTTTGTCTGGCCTTATCCCATGTTATCATTCCCCAAACCTCAGTCCCACCATTTTTTACTACATCAAACCCATCACAGGCTAGGCTCCAGACTTACTGAATAACTCGACATTCCTCAAGTGTGCCATTTTCTTTCTCATCTCTGAGTCTTTAAAAATTCTCCTTCATAAATTCTTCTCTCTGACTAGCAGGCACTCCTCTCACCTTCCAATGGCTAACTTTGGCATGTTCTTTTAAGATGCAGCTCAATATTATCTCCTCTGAGAAGCCTTCTATAAACCCTGACTTCTACCCCGAAGCAGGGGGAGGTATTCCTGCCTGCATCTTCCCTTAACTCTGTACTTCCTGTATCGTAGGCTGTCATTACACATGCTATGTGCGTAAGTGTACATCTCTATAAATACATATGTAATGCCTATTAATAGGTCATACGCATGTAATATACTTTGCAAACTAAATCACTGCACAAATGCAGGGCATGGCTACTGTCATTAACATGACAATGACACTGACGGTAAGAGTAATAACAGGATATAAAACACGTCCGATAACCTGTAAGAGACACATGGTTAATAAAGCTCAGGCTTGCCAAATTTTCCTCTCCTCTATTTGAAGGTTTCTGGAAGGTTAAGAGTCCTCCAGTAGAGTCTGTCCTTCCTAGAAACCCCCCACAAAACCCTTCACAGATATCTCCTGAGGCTTAGCAGTTTTGGGGGCGGGCATAGCAAACTGAGCGGGTCTGTTATTCAACTAAATAGCCCCCAAATTTGCATGAGGGGAGGCAGCCAAATGTTGCCTGCAATGTCCTGAATTATTTGCAAATTATTTTGGACTCCTTAAACCCTAAATTCCTCATTCTTTATCATTCTGAAATCCATATGTGATCACAATAGAAATTTAATCCATATGTTTCTCATTCATCTATACTCAGCATACCCAAAGCTGCTTCACAAGAGAGACTGAATAGCCAAGAAAACTTTGAGGCCTTCCAAAAGTTTCCCCCAATTTTCTCTCTCCTGGAGATAAGAAGCCACACTTGGCCTCCTGTATACAAATGCCTGACTGGCCCCAGTGAGCTGTTGGCTTTCAGCTTTGAAAGTTCTGAGAGCTTTGTGGCTCCAAAGATAAAAAATCATATCATGCATCTGCTTTACAACCCCAACACTCCTGGTGGGTGAACAATACTGGTCTCTTTTGCGGAGGGTGCCAGGGAGGAGGGCGCTGGGGCAGGGGAGGGAGCTAATGGGGAGGAGGAGTGGGTGCTCTGTCTGCACAGCACTCATCGCAGGGTGCCCTAGCGCTGTTACTCTGATGCCACATTGCGAGTTGGATCCTCAGAGTCAGAGCCATGCCTTCTATTTCTGTCAAGCAGGGGTGGGGAACTTGCAGCCTTAGGGCCACATGTGGCCCTCCAAATCTCCGAGCACGGCCCCTCAACCAAATCCAAACTTCACAGAACAAATCTCTTTATTAAAAGGATTTGCTTTGTAAAATTTGGATTCGGTCAAAGATCCAGAGGGTCCCAAGGCTGCAGGTTCCCCACCCCTGCCTGGGGAGGAGCATGCATAGTACTAATTAAGCAGTTCTCTAATATGGCCCCACCAATGCTCTTTTTTGATTCTAAATGGGCTGGTAGAAAAAACAGCTCCCTCCTACAGATTTAGGGTTCAGTTAAAAGGATGCCTGGGGACAGTCTCCAGCCCCAGCGAGTCAGCAGGTACAGTCAGGGATGACACAGCCTTTCCCCTTGCCACAGCATGTGGCCCTCTATGACAGTGTCCCTGCCACATCTTCTGAATTTTGACTGCTGAACTATGCCCTGCTCCTGATCAGTTCCTGTTTCCCCTGTGACAGCCTTTTTCTTTGACACCAATGTCTGGCCTCATAAACGTAGATTTTCTAGTTTAATGCTCAATGTCCTGTCTTAACTTGCTGTGTGACCTTGCTATTTGGGGTCCTGATCTGAAAAATGAGACAAATAAGACCTCTCTTACAGATGTGTAAAGATTAAATGTAGCACAGTCTATTACTGGCCTTGGTACAGTGCCTGGTACATTCAGTGACCCAGGGAAACGTAGCCTGTATTAATATCACCACCTCCACACCAAGCCAAAGTGTATTTCTTATTTATGGATTGGAGTTCATCTGGGGGCTTAATTTTTTAAAAAGTAAGACCTGAAACCATCTTGACTAGAATTCTAAAGTAAGGTGCAGAGGTTGCACTGGCTCTAGAGAAGAGAGAGAGGGAAGAATCAACACGATCACTCTGATGAGCTAATTTCTATTTGTAAGACCTGTCACTCAGAGTAAGTACAACTGAGGCTTCACCCTGCTAACAGCATATTGTGTAAAGGCAAAGAGAGCCTTGGCAGATTTATATCAGGGCATCTTTTAATAAAAGTCAGAATTTCTGTGGATATGCATCAGTCATTGCCTTTTGCAAGTTTTCACCAAAAGAACCCACTCTTTCTTCTCAGATTTAACTGAGAGGAATTCCGGGCATATCTGTGCAAGTCTAGACCCGAAGAGTCTTGATCTTTAAAACTCATTCTCCATTTTTGGCCTAATAGAAGATGAGAAGGCTAAACTGGACAGGCAGAGAGAACTAAAAACTCCCCAAAGACACTTGGGGAGCTCCCCTACTTGACTGTGAAAGTATTATGAACTGAGAAGTGTTTATCAAATATCAGCCAGGGTGATGAGGGTGAAGGGGTTGATCCCTCCATCTTCTCTGTGACAAAGGGGATTGATGAGAGCATTAAAAACCACAACGGCTCAATGGGAGGAGGGCAGGAGAAGAGAGATGGAGAGAGAGGGTATGAAACCCAACATTCCTCGGTTCCCTGAGATGACACCAGGGACAGCACACAGTGGTGCATGAGCCAGCACGTCCACAGCAGACAGAACTGATCAGCCCCTCCTTCCTGCCATGTGGATTAGGTCTGAATCCTTCACAGACCTGGGTGCCAGGGAGCTACGGCAATTAGAGGAGTGAGCCGTGCGGTGAAAGGTGGGCCACTGTCACGCACATTCTTCCTGAGTCTTTCTCTAGGACACTAGGCAAGCCTGAGTCACACCCAGTTTTGACAGAAGAGGAAACTGAGCTTCAGAGATCAACTCAAGTTCCTTCCTGGGCTTACAAATAGGGCAGAATCAAGACTTAGACCCAAATCGGACTCAAGAGCCCATACCCTTCCTAAAACACCTTTTTTGTAGGAAAAAAAGGAGAGGCAAGGACACAGCAGGCAGACGGCACCGTCTTCAACATTTGATCTGCAGCCAACCCAGGTCCTTTTGTGCCCTGAATGGAATATGTCCCTTGGTAGATTCAAGAGAGGTAATGGGATTTTCCTACGTCAGAGAAAGAGAAAATTAAAAAATAAAAATCACACATTCCAGTGGTATCTTTTCCCTCTTCTCCACATTCAACAGCAGCTCTCTGAGAATGCTAAGTAAACCTCATGTTAAACAAAAAAAGAAAATACTTAAAAATTGTTTCTCTATTTAAATGAGCTCTTAAAAAGAAAGAAATGATTTGTATCACAGAGGAAAGGGGCACTAGAAAAGTAGAAATAGTGCTCAGAGGGAAAGTGGATCTGGGAGGGCTTCACCTCTGCCTGTACTCTGTAAAAGATCATGCTAATATGTAAGGTATGTAAACACTGTAGAACAATCAGAAACAAATGAAACGAGGGCTTCAGACTAACAGTATTCAGCTGTGGGCAATGGCCAGGAGGCAGCTTTTGTTATGAATAGATCATAACAAAATGCTTCGGATGCAAAGCAGGCCTGATTTTAACCCTTGGGAATAGGCTATCTAGGGTATGAGAATGTATCTGGGGCCCATCTGGACTTCCTTAAAAGAAAAAGGAAGAAAACCAACTATCTGTGAAATATATGACATGATGTAGGACAGGGTTACAGTCCTGTGAGAGTGGCTTAAACAGAGATTGTGTGTTATTAATCCATAATGTGTTTAGCTCACAAAGGAACCAGTGACGATTAACAATTGCTCTTATTTTTTTAATAAAGACATTGCAAATGAACCTGGGGCGGGGGCCCCGGGGAGTGAGGGAAGGCAACTAACATCTGCCAAGTAGCTGCCATGTGCTGTTTGCTTCACACACATTCTCCTCTATAATCTTCAAGATGATCCTGCCATTTCCTTCAGTTTACAGATAAAGAAACTGTGGCTCACAGAAGGTCAAAGCCTTGCTCATTGTCATACAGGTACCAAGTGGCAGGATGGGGATTTGATCTGGGGATTTGATCTGTCTGACTCCAAAGGCCATGTTGTTCCTTTTATACCTGGCTGCCTTTCAGCTACTTGGGGAACACGAAAGTCAAATGAACATAAGGGGGTCAAGGGATGAAGCCCTTCCCATTCCCAGGTGGTTTAGCTTTTGCTGTGAGTTTGCAGAGAGGGGCCCATGAACTCTTGCAAGGTAAGGGCATTGCCCAAGGGTACTCTCACTGAGCAAACCAAATCCCATTTCTGGAGATCAGTGCACTTCCCTTCCTCTCTCTCCACTCACCATGCAGCAATCAGAGACAAGATGAAATGAAACCGGCTACCAGGGTCAGTGTGGTCTCCGGGATGTGTGAATTCCGGCAGAACCGTCTGTGTGCTGATACCTCCCTATACGGTATGGGCTTGTTTGCCATTGGCCTGGCAATTTGAGAATTTGGCTCTCACCTGCAGGACAGATGTCAGAGTCAGGAGTGAGAGCTATTTTTCCACTTCACTGGCCTGCTCTCGTAGGGTGGTGACTGAGCTCTCAGTCCTGGCGGAAGGAAGCACCCGTGTGCCTCCATATAGGGCCTGCGGGCTGGTGAGACCGCTTCCTTGGGTGACTGGTGCCATGAGGAACAGCATTTGGGTTCACCCAGGTCAGGAATCACAGTCCCATGTAGCAAGTTATGAGACCCTCTTGAGTTTTGGCTTCTTCCCATGTAAAAGTCTGAAAAGAATGTTCACCTTTCAGGATACTTGGGAAAATTAGAGGCAAAGTTAGAGAAACCCCTGCATGTTGTCTGCACACAGTAAATAATCAACGAGTGAGAGCTGATTATTTAACTTTCTGTACTCTCATTTTTTTTTAAGCTAGGAAATGTTTAATCTACATTTTTCTAAGGTCAGAGTACAGACTGTTCTGGTTAATCCTGGTAAGATACAAACAACAAAGGTGCTGGTAGAGGGGAGGGAAGGGCTGGAGGTGCAGTAGGTTTGGGTGGAAGAAATCTGGGTCTCATTTTTCATGCTGGACCACGAGGATTGTTGGGGTCTCAGTTTGTGTCCCTAGTGGGTTGATGGTAAAAAGACATCCAATGTTTACACTTGAGGCATTTGTGTTAATTAATGCCGTGCACTCATCTGTCAATAGTTTACATAAGAGTTGCCTCCTAGGGTTGAAGGGCTATGAACTGAGATCTTGTATGCAAAGCCCCTGGGTTGGTTTCTGACACAGAACAGGTACCTAATATAGGGTAGGAGAGTAGGGGCCAGGAAGTATCTGGGGCCCTTGAAAATCAAGATTGTCCAGAACAGAAACCGCTTCACACACTCCTTCAGCAAACATTTAACTGAGCGCCTATTTGTGTGTCAGGCCCTGGGGAAACATAGAGGAAAAAGATACTGTCCTTGTCCTAGTTTTTGATGTATTGGAATATCTGACGGTTAATCCAAAAATGGAAAGATATTCTGATAAGCATCTCAGGAAAGGTATAAGTTCCAGCATGATGACAGCTTGAAGAAAGCATTGTGGTTTGGCTGGAATGTAGACTACATGGTAATAATAACAAAAATTGCACAAATATTGGATTGGCATTATGTGTGATCAAAAGACTGCTAGTGGCTTTATTTGTACTATCTCATTTAATTATTACAGGCCTGTGAGATAGATATCTTTATCCCCATTTTACAGATGAGGAACTGAGACTTAGAAGGATTACATAACTTGCCCAAGGTCAGGCAGCCATGGAGCAGTAGACGTGAAAATAAAATGTCAAACCTATGCCTGGAAGGGCACGCAGTGGTCAGATCCCGAAGCACCTTCATGACGTGGGAATTTTTTTTCTTGAAGTCATTGGGAAAATGATCCTCATTTATGTTTTCATTGCTTTGTAGCTAAAAGTCCACAAACCCACTGCTGGGCCTCTCAAGCATGCATTCAGGATCGCCAGACTGAACTTGCATGGTGGTTCATTTCGGTTTGCCTTGATCTGCAACTGAATGCTAATCGTCTGTTCTACTGCCCGATGGTTCTTGTGGTCACAGGCTACGTAAGTGTACCACAAAGAGCCAGGCCTTCCCTGGCCCTCCGGAGCCTCTGAGCTCCAGATCAGCCTCATGTCATGTCAGTAAGTGTGGTTTCTTCTATTTTGTTAAGTCAGCAATTCCACGCAGAGGAAAAGAGGCTTTGTCTCAAATACTTTCTCTAGAAAGTCCTTCTCTGCCTTATCACATTTTATCCATCTATTCTTCCCCAAAACCCCCTCTCCACCACCTTCTGCCCATGCTTTGAATGTCCCAAATGTTCTAATTTGATCCTGGACTTGTAAACTATCTGACCAGCCCAATCACAAAAGCCAACACATAAGTAGTGAGACTTGGACACGTCAAAGGGGCAAGGGGAAGATGTCAGCTGCTCCAGACCTGCTTCTGCCCTGAATCCTCACCTCTTATCTCTCATTTATGGCATGTCTTGTCTTGAGAGCCTGCGTTTGAATTTAGGCTTCCAAATCCTGACTCTCCTATATGCTTTTGGCTTCGATGCACTCTACTGGCTCTCCTGGCTCAGGGTGTCTTGGTGAGGATGGCCACCCAGAGCTGGGAGTTAGACTGAGATCAGGGCACCAGCCTGGCACCCACACCCTACAGAGGGGTTTGTGCACACTGCACAAGGGGTTCCCTGTGAAACTTCCCCTCCTCCTGGCCCACGTCAATGTCCCTAAGATGTTCCCTATACAATAGGGTTTCCAGACAGCTTTCATGATCACTTGTTCAACCAATCCTTGAGATACACCCAGAAAGGAGGAAAGAGTCTCATTTTATTTTTTAGATGAAAAGATGGAGGCTCTGAAAAGTCAAGTGAATCACTCAAGGTCACCTAGCTTGAAAGTGTGAGTGTCAAAAATAAGACCCTTCTTTTCATTTCTAAGACCAGCCAGCTTTCTGTTGACATAATTTTGATACAGAATGTACATGATTTCAGAGAAGTCAGAATTGCCCTTCTATTTCCCCAATGCCATTATCCTCCCGGTCTGTTATCAGATGCCATACCAGAGAGAACCTCATTCATTTAGTTTAAAGATTTGATTCTGGTAAGAAGACAGATGTGGCATAGGGATGCTTCCTGCAGTTAGTCACACCATAACATAAAAGGATCTGAAGGCATTTTTTTGTCCTTGGTGGCCGTGAACAGACACTAGGAGATCATCAGCATGGGGTGAGGAGGCTCTCGCACATTTCCTGTGCCAGACCTTTCTGCAGATGTTCTTGGTGCGGCACAGGGCCAGCACGCAAGCATTAGAGACACCAGCACATATCAGTGGCATTAGGGAACGGTGGGCTCCTTTGGATCCCCAAGCACAGGAGAGCCTTCAAGGCACCAAAAAAAGATAAGCCTTCAACACACCACATCTCCCACATTTGCCCCACTTCAGACCTGAATCTAGGTTGGCTTTCAGTCAATTTCAGTACATTTAACCCTCGTAGTGACCCTAAAACTCATTGTCATTCATGAGTAAGTAGCAGACCTGCCTTTGAACTCAAGTCACTTGAAGCCAAACTCTGTGTGAAAATTTACTGAAAGCCAACTTTGTGTCAGGCCCTGGATGAGGCCCCCATGATACAGAAATGAATGGTCCGTAACACCTGCCCTCAAGGAATTCACAGCCGCATGATCAAGGAAGACATAAGCCAGGTAGCTAACAACAAACACGGAGGAACACGCGCCTCGATAGAGCTATGCGCCATGGAAGCACGTTGATACTCCACCTAACCTAGTCTGAAAGCTTCCAGGAAGAGGGTCTGAGCTAAGATGTGAAGGCTAAGGACGAGTTAGGAGAAGGAGTGTGGGCAGAGGCTGAGGAAGCAGAGAGTAGAGAGTGTTCTACACCACAGCTGAAGGACAGAGAATGTTGGGGGAACACAGGGCAACACTGGGCTGGAGACATCTACACAGGCCAGATTGTACAGGGGGTTATCAGAATTGCTAAGGATTTAAAAATAATCACTGTAGGGGCAATGGAAAGGAGAAGAATAACATGATTCCAACTGTTAGGAGAGATTCTGGCCAAGACCTTTTCCTCTCTGGGACTCGATTTTGTCATCTGACATGAGAGTATTGACTTGGAAGATCTTCAAAGTCCCTTTTGGGTCTCCCATTCTGACAGTTCATCAAATGGATGATCACAATTACAGAAAAACTTTTCATGTAGTTATAGAGTTGGTAGCTAAACATAATAAACAGGTGCCTGAAAGATCACTTAAGTTCTAATAAAGGAGAAAGAACGCAGAATTTAGCTTGAAGAGACTTGAGTCCAGAGACAAGGCTGCTGCTTATTAGCTGGGCAAGTCACTCATGTATTCTCTCTCATTTATAACTCAGGGATAACAATGCGTTTTAGGGTCACTATGAGGATGAAAGAACACCCAGTATTTCAAAGTACCTGGCCTATAGCAGTTACTCAACAGGTTTCCAGTGACTCTATTAATTGGACAGGACAGACTGCAGCTCAATGTGTTCTTTCAGTCCTTACTGTGTGTCCATTACATGCCAGGCCTTAGGTCTGTAGAGATAAATAAGCCAGCATCCTCTGAAGCTCAAGGTCTGGTGGCAGAGACACACAATTTATACATTTTTAGAAAATGAAAGGTGATCAATGCAACAACAGACATATAAATAAAGTGCTACAGTAAGAAGGAAGATGAGACTATTTTTGCCCGAGGGCATGGGAGGGGGCTTGGGCACAGCCGCAGAGAGGTGCTCTTTAAGCTGGTGTCCAACCACCAAGCTGGTTAGGACACTATTCAGTACACCTCCCTCCACAGAAGTTGTGAGGCAGTCTGATCTCCAGGTCCAACTTTGTCCATCAGAAAGGGATCCTGATGAAATTCCTCCTCATACAAATGGTCTCTAGGAATAAAAATGGGGAGGAAGTAAAAAAAGGAAAATGAGAAAAAGCATTAGTTCATCTGTAAATTTTTCATTTTTGTAAGTTCTGTCATGAAATATTAGTGCCTTCTTGGCCAAAAAGCTAATGCGGATCTTCTCAGGGAGGTACAGAGATAGGGTGACTGGTCGGTCTCCTCTCTCAGACCAGCTCGGGGAGGATATAAGATGCCTTCATATGCCCAAGAGCCCAAAGTCATTTCCCCTATGTATAAATTAGAGGAAAAGTTTACCAAACTCATTATTGACAGCCACTACCATTTAGCTTTGTAATATACATGGTCCGGGGCATTTCTACCATTACACAGGCCAAGTGAGAGGAAAACTGACTCCTTTCTACAGTCACAGAAAAGTCTTCTCAATGGAAGAAACAGATTTTTTCCTTAATCGGGAAATGAAAGATGCTTGAAGAAAATGACTGACATATGATAGCTACTTGGGACTTTTTTTATGAAGAAGAAGTAGGAGAAAGAGAAAGAGAAGGGAATGTACATGTGGTAGTACTGGGGAAGTGAAAATTCTAGATCTGGGATTCATACTATTGTATGGAGTTCAAAGACAGCAACTTTACAATTCTACAGCATGAGAAGGAACTGCGGTTGCTGGGTTAGTCATCTCTAAAACCTAAACATCAAGAAAGAACACGAGCTAAGAGGCAGTACAATGTGGTGGTTACGGGCACACACTTGATTGAAGTGAAATATAACCAAAAGCTATGAGTTCTGGGGAAGGAGAAATTATGTCTGACTCCAGCGGCATCACAGAGGAGGTGGTATGGAATTGGAGTCTCAAAGGATGCACGAGATTTTGTCTGGCTCCGTTAGGGCTGCGGTGTAAGAAAGAGGGTAAGGAGAAGCTTTCCTGCCTGAAGGAACAGCACGTGGAAAGGCGGAAGCAAGTTAGGAAGCTGCCCCTTCATGCAAGAACTATCTCTAAGAGTCTGCTAGATGCTAGGCATTGTCCTAGGGGCTAGGGATACAGCCATGAGAAAACCATGGAACCTATAGTCTGGTGGAGAATGGGGTCATAAAAATAAACGAATATTCAAATAAAATACGTCAGCCAGTGGTAATGCTGTGTAGAAAAATAAAGCAGGATAAAGAGGTTAAGCAGTGAGTGAGGGCAAGTGTTGTTATTTTAATACAGGTGGTCTGGGTATACTTAATGAAAAGGCTACATGAATGAAAGCAGAGACTGAAGGGAGTGAGGGAGTGAAGCATGCAGTTGGGGCTGATGCTGGCAGGGAGAGAAGGGTGGGTACAAAGGCCCTGTGGCAGGTGTGTCCTTACTATCGCACATGAACAGCAAGGAATCAGTGCAGCAGGAGTGGACAAGGAGAAAGGGAAAGGAGGGGAGGGCAGAAAGGTGAGAGAGCCAGGTCTTGTATTTTTAAGGATGTTGGCTTTAATTCTCAGTGAAATGGGAAACCATTGAAAGGTTTTGAGCAGAGGAATGACATAACCTGAATTATGTTTTCAAGTGGCCACTATGGCTGCTGTGCTGAGAAGAGACTGTAGGGGACAAGGGTACAAATGGGGAGACCAATCAGGAGACTGTCCCAAGGTGGTTGGACTCTTCTGGTAGAACTGATAGTATTTACTGATGGATTGGAGCAGAATGTGAGACAAAGAGAGGGGCCAAGAATGTTTCCAAGGTCTTTTGACTTGGGCAACTGCAAGGACAGAATTGTTCTTTAATGTTCTAGGAACGACAATGGGAGGAGGATATTTCAAGGGTGCCAAGAGGAATCAGGAATTAAGCTTTTGACGTGTTAAATTTTAGGTGTCTATCAGAAACCCAAGAGGAAATGTTGAGTAGGTGTTCAGATACAGTAGTCAGGATGGCGGGGGAGAGGTCAGGCTGGAGATATATATCTGCAGGTCACAGTCTATAGATGGTCTTTTAAAGCTATAAGTCCCAGTGAGGTCACTAAAGAAGTGAGGGTAGAGAGAAGGGAAGAGGTCTGGGGCAGAGGCTTAGAGGCTTAAGACATTCCAAAATTTAGAATGGAGATGGAATTAGGTGATAAGATTGAAGAGGCCAGTAAGGGAGAAGAACTAAGAAAGAGTTCTGGAAGGCCACTGATGAGTTTTAAGAAGGGAGAGCTCAGATATGCCCAGTGCTGCTCATAGACCCATGAGGATAAGGACTGGGTGACACAGAGGTCACTGGGGACTGAAAAAAATGCTCGAGAGTTACTTCCATGAAGAATTTTGTACAAATATGTGATTGGACTCCAGAAAGAATGGAAGGAAAGGAACAGTATTACACAGCACTCGAGAAGCTCTGTGGCAAAGACAAGCAGATAAATGTGGGAACAGGAGGGTTGGACACGGGGTCAAGAGAAATTTTTTCCCCTCCCTCAGTCTCTCCCTCCCATTCTTTCACAGGGAGCTTCTCCAGCAAGTGGTAGTCTCATATGATTGCACAGAGAAGAGATCTGTAGACGTAGGGAAGGGAGAATGGCCAGAGCCTTGCATATGTCCCAGTTTATGGAAGGACTTGTACAGTTTTAGGTGAATAGGAAACAACAGTTTTATTCTCTATTTCCTGTTAAATGTGTTCCATGAACTGTTCTTTCTCATTCCTGGAATGAAATTTCAGGTGGATTCATAAGTATTCCTACACTCTTAAATAATAAAATGTCCTCAGGCCACCTTCAAGCACTAAATATGTACCCTCCATTGTAATAATCAAACCTCTTGCCTTGTCTAATTGAAAATTCTCCTTCCTGCAGCTACAGCTTATTTCAGGCTCAGAGCACACCTGGAGAAGGAAGCCTACTGGCTTTTCTTCTCTTTAGTTGTTCTACTTTTTCCTCTGCTGGCTGGCTGGCTGCTGCTCTGGGTTCCTCCACACAGGGTTCCTCCACCCCATCAGGGGTGCTCAGGGAAGGTGTTACTTCACGAATATGGTCATGATCTTGCTTCAGTACGTCCTCAGGGTACGCTGCATGCCCACCACTGACTGTCTCATTATGCACTTCTGCTGATTCACTGCCATGTCCCCACTGGGGACCCCCTGACTCCGGAGCAGTACATTTCACGCTGGCTGTCTCCTCCTCCAGTGTTCTGCTTACAACTCCCTTCCAGGCCCATCCTTCAGGTGGTTTACCTCTCTACTGGGATCCTACTGTCCCTTTAGTTTGTTTTTGGATGGGGTCCCTTTTAAGGCATCTAGCCCCAGCTGGCTCCGTTGTGCCAGACTCCCACACACCTGTTCCTTCAGTGGATATGCGTCCTGTTCCCAAAGCAGCTCTCACTTTTTGCTTTACTATCTCAGATACATCAGTCAACCTTGGCCTCTTTCCTTAGTCCTGATCTCTAACTTCTTCCACCTCTGTTTTATATGCTCAGGGTGGCTTTGAACACAAATTTTACAATCTTTTAGCAAGCCCTGCATAGGTGGTCTAGGCTTTGGAGCATCTTCAAAAACTCCAAGGTAGGAAGAGCCCTAGCGTAAGATCCTATTACATATAGCTGGAGCCCAGAGTATACATGGTGGGAGAGGAGGTGAACAAGCTGGCTATGGCTAAATAAGTTGATTTTTATTCTCTAGGCAATGGGGAGTCATCAGAGGCTTCTTAACAGAGAGTTCCAAGTCAGCAAAATGTAATCAATCTCTGAACACTGAACATTCTAATATTGAGTGTTACTCAAATAACTTATTAAATGAAATGCCTTTTGAAATGAGAAGTACACATACAATTAGAGTCATCATAAAGTATTTAAAACTGCTAAGATATTCTTCCATGTTTGTTTTATGATAAGCAACCTCTCTCCCTTATTCACTGACAAATCTATATACAGCCTTATTTGGGCATTCAACACTGTCTTTTTGCAGGTAAACTTTTAAGTTTACCACTATACCCAGCCCCTCTCCAATTTAATACTGGAATTCCGAACCGTCCTAAGGCAATTCTTCATGAGTACATTTGTCTTCACTCAGAATAATCACTTTCAATACTTCATGGACAACACATATAAATTGAAAGACAGCGGTGTGAGATGAATGGCCAACTTTTAGGAGAAAATGAAATAAGCAATTATTCCATTAAAGAGAGCAGTATTTTATTTTTGTCCTGATTAAATCATCTTTAACCACCTGGCTTCAGTTCAGAATCTTTAGGGGCAAAGTCTATTAGCTGGCAGCAGACTGCTCTGTGATTGACTCATTCATTTATTCTTTCACATATCAAATGACGAGCCGACTGTGCCAGGTGCTGGAGGAAGGCGAGAATGGCAGCAGTGAGCTCAACTCCTTGAATAAGGAGTACGGAAAACAGCGAGATTTTTGGCTCACTTTAAAAAAGAATTTTCTAGCTTTCATACATTCAACAAATATTTATTAAGTACCTTCCATTCATTCATTCGATAGACACCCAAAGCCTAAGTCCCAGGCACTGTGCTAGACACCGGGAAAACAATAGTGAGTCCACAGTCTCCGCCCTAGAGTTTAAAGTCTAGGGACAGAGCACCCTGGCCATGGAATGAGACTATCAAATAAAATCATTCTTAGGGGTTATTCAAGCACATACTATTGACCATTTGTGCTTTAGAAAATCATTCCATCGATTTCATAGACGAGATATGTATGTGAATATGAGATACATATATATCTCAAACACATATACGTATATATATGAGATACATATATATCTCAAACATCTCCAGCAAATATACTCATTAGAGAAATTTTACACACATTCCCTTTAATTAGAAACCAGATGAGAATGCTTTTTATCAGCACAACTGGTCAACATAACACTGGAGGCTCTGGCAAACACAATAGACAAAAATTAATAACAAAAAAAAGACAGAAGGAAGGGAAGGAGAGAGACAAAATTTATAGATGATATCATGTGTTAGATGTATCTCATCCTGCCCCTTGGTTTGGACCAGTCCTTTCCTAACCAAAATATCACAGATCTCACTGCCTTAAAGAAGCCTTTGCTGACCATCCAAACCTTATAAAAGCACCTAGCTCTCTAGTTTAAAAAATTACTGTGAAAGAGATCATGCATGCAAAACATTTATAACACATGTACATTCTAAAACTAATAAATAAGAGAGTTTAGCAAAATTAGTAGATATAAGAGTAATTTTTTTTTAAATCAGTGGGAATATAAATTTGTACAGCCATTTTAGAAAGCAGTATGAAGCTTCCTCCAAAAATTACAAATTACATATCATCCAGCAATTCTGGGTATATATCCAAAGGAAATAAAATTAGTATGTCGAGGAGATGTCTGCATTCCCATGTTCACTGCAGCATTATTCACAATAGCCAAGATAAGAAATCAGCCTAAAGTGTCCATCAACAAATGACTGGATCAAGAAAATGTGGTGTGTGTGTATATATATATATATATATATATATATATATATATACACACACAATGCAATACTAGGGAGTCAAAAAAAAGAAGGAAATCCTGTCATTTGCAACAACATGAAAGAATCTGGAGAACATTATGCTAAGTGAAATAAGCTAGGCACAGAGAGACAAATACTGCATAATCTCACTTATATGTCGATTCTAAAAAGTCAAACTCATAGAAGTAGAGAGTCACCAGTGTCGGGATGGGGTAGGGATTTGGGGAGATGTTGGTCAAAGTGTACAAAGTTTCAGTTAGACAGGAGGAGTAAGTTCTGGAGATCTATTCTATGCCATGGTGAGTACAGTTAATAAAAATGTTGTATTTGAAAATTACTAAGAGAGTAGATTTTAAATGTTGCCACAAAAGATTAAGTATGTGAGGTGACATATGTTTATTAGCTTGATTTAATCATTTCACAATGTATACATATATCAAAACTCACAGGGAACCTCATAAATATATGTAAGTTTATTTGTCAATTAAAAATAAATACACGATTAAAAAAGAGAAATTAATATATAGTTTGAAAAAGCCACAAAAGATAATTCTCATTCTTAGGTACCTATACTAAACATAATTAACATTGATTTCAGTATATTAACATTTGGAAGCAGATTTGACAGGTGTGAAACTTTTCTTCCTTTTTTTGGAAATCCCACAGGTATTATTTCTTTTATATTAATAAATAATGAATTTTGATAAGAAATAAAATATATTTCTCCACTCTACCAGTAACCCATAGGAAATATCATAGAAAACTAGATACAATTCATAAGAGCAATTAAAAATCACTATATAGGAATTTAATTTCTGTATCTCTGCTCCTTCACATTGGAGTGTAGAAGTACTTTATATTTCCCAAGTAAACTAATATTTTATTTTTATTTACTTTAAAAATATATTTATATGTCACTTCTTTCCATACAGGTTATGGTAGGTTGAATAATAGGTCCTCAAAAGATACTCATGTCCAAATCCCTGGAACCCATGGATGTTACCTTTATGGCAAAAAAAAGGACTTGTAAATGGGATTAAGGATCTTGAGATGAAGAGATAATCCTGAATTATCCTGGTGGACCCTAAATGCAATAATAGCTGTCCTTACAAGAGAGAGGCAGAGGTAGATACGACTACAGATGAAGAGAAGGCAATGTGGTCACAGAAGCCAAGGTTGGAGTGATGTAGTCACAAGCTAAGCCAGCCACCAGAAGCTATACTAGGCAAGGAACAGAATACAAAGAGTTTGAGATATTTTATACCCCACCAAACACACACACGCAGATAGAGTAGTGAGTGAATAGAAGCTGCAATGCAAGACTAATGAAATGAAGAATGAAAATATCTAAACAGAAGGCCCAACATTCTAGATTGCATGTTAAATTTCAACTTGGAGTTTCCTGGCTTCCAGGGCCAGAAGAAAAATGTGATCAGTTGTATAGCTTTTATTATTGGAAAGAAGAAAATATGCCAGTTCAGATTAAACAATACTTTTCCAAACAGTGAATTCTAAAACAAATTATCAAGTGGGAATTTATATGGATACAACGAATGGCACATTAACTCATCAGCATGGTAACAGCTAATATAGGAATGGCCTTCAAATGGCTATTTCTTTCTCCTTTTCTCTGTTACTTTAAAATTTTTATTAAAAAATGATTTCGGACTTATAGAAAGGTTGCAAAAATAGTACAAAGAATTCCGTATACCATTCACCCAGACTTTCCCAGTGTTTTTCATGAGCATTCTGTCCACATAAACATATATATACACACACATACACACACATATGTATGTAAACAATTTTTTCTGAACTAGATAAGTGTAATGTTCTTTTATTCCTAAATATGTCAATGTGTATTTTATAAAAATGAGGATATTCTCTTATAACGATAATACAATTATCCTATCAGAAAATAAACATTGATACAATTCTGTTATCTAACCTATATCTTATTAAAATTTCTTCAGTGTCCATTAAATGTCCTTCATAGTAAAAGTCAAAAAAAAATGTTTTTTGTAGTCTAGGATCCAATTCAATCTCACACATGCCCTTCAGTTGGCATGTCTCTCTTTATTCTCATTGAATCTGGAACCTTCCTTCAATCTTTCTTTTGTGACCTTGGCATTTAAGAGTAGAGGCAAGTTATTTTGTAGAATCTCCCTTGATTTGGGTTTCCCTCAATTCCCTCATAATTAGATTCAAGCTAGGCATTTTTGGCAGGATTACAACTGAAGGAATATTGGGCCCACATGGCTACTTCTTGAGAAGACTTCTTATTAGAGCAAAGGACAAAATATTTAAAACATTTAACATGAAAACGACGTAAACCAAAAAAGTTTCTTCCCTGCAGGGCCAGTCTGTCCAGGGGATGCCTTCAGCCTGCTGCTCTTTCTCCAGAGAGCTCTGCTCACTGGGCAGCAGGCTAACTGCAGAAGTTTGGGGGAGACACCCAAGAAGCCTCTGTTGCACTCACCCTGCAACCTTGGTGGTTTTCATGCCAAAAAAGTGCTACTGATTTTATCTTCTAAACATCTTTCAAATATATCGATTTCTCTCCATCTCCCCCACTATAATCCGAGAGAAGCTACCGTGATATCATCTCTCACCCACACTCCCAATCTCCTACCTGGTCTCCTAGCATCTGCTCTGGCCTCTCTCCAATCTGTTCTCCAAACTGCAATTATTTCGATCCTTTATAAATCCAATTACGTTAGCCACTGTGCTTAAAACCTTTCAGTTTCTCTTAGATAAATGACCAAAATCCTTTGTGAGGCTTACAAGCCCAGCACATCTGCCCCTTTTTCTGTCTCTAGCCTTAACTTATACCACTCTTCCCTCCTGCCCCGCACAAAAGCTGCCAATTTCCCTACCAGTATCCTGCTGTACTACTCTCTTCCTGGACCACTTTTCTCTCTGTCACTACCATGCATAACCCTCTTCTCTCCCCACTAGACTCTTTGCTTAGTTACCTAATCAAAATCCCTCGGCTCGAACAGCACTGCCTTACAGAAGCCTTCCCGACCACCAAAACTATATGTCACTTGGCTCTATGCACTCATGATTGGTCCTCTGCTTTATAGCACTTACATATCACACATACAGAGCAGTGGATAAAACATATTTGAACATTTTAAAGACTGATGAGTACTCATGCATCCATCACCAGTCAATGCCACTGTCTCACAGCCCTTCCTGAAGGCATCTCTCTACCTCAACAACCAGAGCTCCCAAGCCATGTAATTCACTGGTGTCCTGACATTCGTGGCAATTGTTCCCTGCTTGTCTTTCTAGGCTTAGTGCCTTTGTAGGCATTCTTAAAGTGTATTGTATCTTTTGCCTTTTCTGAGTTTTCTACAAATGAAATCATTCTGTATGTATATCTTTCACGTTCCATTTTGCACTTAAAATTATTTGATTTGTTTATGTCGTCATACATAGCTGTAGTTCATTCATTTTAACTTTGTCTACCACTGTATGGATATAATGCTGTTTAGTTATTCATTCAATTATTGATGGAAATTTGGGTTGATTCAAATTTGAGCCTATTATGAAATATAATGCTATAAATACTCTTGGACTTGTCTCTGGATACTTACTGGTACACAGAAGCAATGGCTTCTACAACTTTTTACCTAGGAATAGAATGGGGGGAGTGCAGACGTGTGTATATTCAAACTTATCAGACAATGCTTTACTGTTTCCCAAAGTGATTGCCCAATTTATACTTCTACCAACAGGGTATGAAAGCAAAGCACTTATCAAGGTCTGCAATTACATATTTTTGTGATTGTTTGCTTGGTATCCATCTCCTCCACTAGATTGTAAAGTCTGTGTCTACTTCTGCTCACCATTTTCACTCCAGTGCCTGCCTGGCACATAGTAGATGCTCTAAACAATTGGCTGAATAAAAAGACACTCTGATAAGAAAGCTGAAATATTTAGATGCAAACACAGGTCTGACTTCAAAACCCATGTATTTTCTACCACACTACATTTTCCATATCTAAAAATGGTGATGGTCATTTGTATCCTATTGATTATTTCCCAATGTAATAGTAGTAACCAAATGAGATTACAGATATCAATGTAAGGAACATGGAGAACATATTAAGCATCGCCAATATTCCACTACTATGCACTTGGACCCATAGGTCCACAGATGGGGCATATGAAAGATGGTTGTCAATGGAAACTGCTTTAAGAATGTATGTGGATTAAGATTACTTTGTGGGGGAAGATGGAGGTTTCAAATATCACTACAGGGAAAACCAGGGAGACCAATTAATGCTTTCAAGTCTCAACTGCACCTGTGTCCCAAATTATTCACCAGCACAAACAAAAGAAGCTTGCTCCAACTCCTGATCAGAACAAACATTTTAAAATGCTTTTAGCCAGGTGGCATCATCTTTTATCTATGCCTGGGCTCAAGGAAGGGTTGGGCAGAGAGCCGGATTAAATACCACACTTCAGCTCAGTACTGTGGGTACAGAAGTTAATTCTGACTTCCTATTTACCCTGAACGATCTCAGGTCTTTGTGGTTTCCTGTTGCGCCCTGGTATGTCTGTGCTTTGGTTTCTGGGTTTGTCTGCACAGAGCTGCAAACGGGGTCTCTCACTCTTTCATTCCATCCTGCTTTTGATGAGAAAATAAGAATTCCACAATCTAATTGTCAGCAGATTCTACCACATCCTCTGTTCAAGGCATGACTTCTTAGTATGTCTGTACCTAAGTCTACCAAGAGATACCTTACGTGAAAAGATGGAGATTCAAGGGACCTCCAGGGTGCCCCACACCTGGAAGGGATTAGCTGACTCACCAACTTGTTTTCCTTCATTTTACATTATTTTACATTTATTTACTTCATTCTTATATTCATCCAGTGTAAATGCAGAGTACCGTCTATGTACAAGGTGCTCTGCTAGGCATTGAGGAAACAATGATGGAAAGATACAATTGCTACTCTGAAGGAGCCCAAAGTAGTTTTTCTGAAAGTGTTCCATTAGAATCACCTGGGCACACGTTAAAATTACAGATTCTTATTTACCCCTTCCGGCAAGAATTACTGACTCACACCCTGTGGGAGTGGGGACCGAGGAATTACATTTTTTAAGGCGTTCCCCAGGTACATTTTATGCACGTTAATTGAAAGTGTCTGGAGCTCAACGGAGCTCAGTGGAGAAATTACAGTCACAATGGGGATTAGTGACACGGAACCAGGAGCTCTTCCTGGATGAACCAGACTTTCACCAGCTATAGGATCCTTCAATTTGAGTAGATGAAGACGAACCAAGGATTGAAGGACTGCAGTGGAAATGGCTCAGGGCTTTGCTCAGATACATACATATTGTTAGTTGTGGGGCACTGGACAAATCCCTTAGTGTCTTTAAGCCTCATTTCAAAAAAGAAAACAAGATCTGCTCTGATTGCCTCACTTAGTTTTTATGAGCATCAAATTCCATAAGGCATTTTGTAAACTCTAAAGCACCAAGAAAAGGTTGGTTTTTTTTTGTTTGTTTGTTTTTTTTTATGATTACAAAAACTTTCCTAAGCAAAGAAATCATTGAGCCAAGCCCTAAGCTTTCTCATAAGCGGTCAGAACTACCCCATCTCTCTTAATCATCTCAAGCTTTGCTTGCGGGGGCCTCTTTCTCTTAAGCATCATAGCTGTTATGTGGTTCCTTCCAGGTTCCAACAGCTTTTTCCAAAAGCGGAGCTTAAAATTGGACCCAGTCCTGGGGAGGGCAGCAGGATATACTTCTGGTACCATGTTAAGATATTCAAGGAATAAATATAACAGACCACACACGAGCCTGTAATCTCTCTGACCTCAATTCGATAATCCCTTAGATGGGGAAATGTATTTCGATTGAGCCATTTTATGTGACTTACCTCTAAGAATGTTTATTTTATATTTAATCTAAATATAGTAGTATTACCCTTTATTCTGATCTAAAACATTGTTACTACATCTTTTTCTTTCTTATACAGCTCTGATTTTTGTCCATTCAGGGATTCAACAATTATCCTTATGTATTTGTTGTTAGGATTAGAAATTCGGTATAGAATGCCTAGCAAAGAAACTGGAACATGGTAAGTGTTTAATAAATCCTAGCTATGACTATCTGTAAATATAAATGTGTTCCTTGCTCATCCTTGAACTGTCTCCAACAAATCCCTCTTCTCTACATACCATGCATAAACTTGAACAGGCTTTTCCTTTTTAATATTTAATTTTCTTTTTCTTTTTTAATCCAAATTTTACATCCTTGGACTTGTGATTTGGTGTTTATCATCTGTTTCACTGAGGATGCAAATTATTTGTTATCCATTACCATATCTCTCAGGGTTAAACTGATTATACTATGCATTGAATACCTACTATATGCCCCAGAAGTAGAGCACTGAAGGAGAATTTTCCCCCAACTGCTCAAGGAGTTCAGGCTTTTGGAGAAGACAGAGAATGATCAACGCCACACAAGAGCTGTGCATAAAGAGCTACGAAGGCTCACAAGAGGTACTGTTTACTAAACACGGTGGAGGAAGGGAAGAGGGCCTCCTGGAGGTGACATCTGAATTGGAACTTTGTGGAAGACACACGCTAGGGATAGTGTGGCATCTCCATACTTTGGTTCAATCTCAGCTCCACCTCTTCTAGCTCTGTGACCTCTCCAAGCCTCTGTCTCCTCATCTGAACACTGGAGGTCATAATACAATGAGAACCACCTCATACGGTTTGCTGGGAGAAACAAACAACATAGTAAATGCCCATGCTCAATAAGTGTGAGTTATAGTGATAACTATTATAGTGATGTTACTCAACAGACAGAAGAGAGATGTGGCCATTCCAGGCAGAGAAAACAACATGCCCAAAGGCTAAACGAATGGAGAGTAAAGGCTCTTTTTAAGAAGAGCAAGAACAGGTCTAGTATACTTCTTCAATCCAAAGCATTCCAAATGACAAAAGTTGCTTTCATGATTAATTTGATGGTAAAATCTGATCTGGACAGATCAAGACATTTAAAGCCTATTTAACCTGCTTGACATGAATATTCATAAAGTTTTACCATATAAATATTAATATGTATGATGGTGGGTACTGCCTCAACCCCACTGGCAGTGTTATGCAATATCTTGAATGTATACAGTATTAACTCTCTAAAAGCTGTTCATTTCCTATCTCAAAACATGTGGTGCCATGGAATTCAAAGAAGGGTATGTGGATGCACTTGCCCGGACACAGCATGAATGGTGAGGGGTAGCAGAAGATGGTGCCAGAGGCTGGCAGGGGCCAGATCATGCCCGATCTCCTACGCCCAGCTAGCATTCAAGAGACTTGCCAAAAAATTTTTATCAGGAGACTGAAGCCATCCGATTTAGTATTGAGAACCATCTTCACTGTGAGTCTATTGAGGTGGATAGGCCCATGCAAACTGGTGTCCTGCATGAATACATACATACAATGAATATACACAAAACTGACCACTCTGTCTGTGGACTCTCCTTCTTTTTCATTGGCCGTTTCCCTAATTGCAAAGAACCTGAGCTCTGTCTTCTAAGAGTCTATCAAATC
Source organism: Indri indri (assembly GCA_004363605.1). NCBI lineage: Eukaryota > Metazoa > Chordata > Mammalia > Primates > Indriidae > Indri > Indri indri. The sequence continues at coordinate 56,334 of RJWJ010003674.1, read as the reverse complement.
TCTCAGCTAGGGGCTTCATGGAAACCTGAGGAAAATCCAGTTAATTTATCACGCAGACAGATGATGGGAGAGTAAGTCATGGAGGCCCTGTGACTGGTCTTTGCCAAGTAGAACCTGGGCAGCTCATCAATCATTCAAAAGCGTCCTCCAGTCAAATGTTTCCTCAACCAACAGAATTATGGCTTTGCCTGGCTCCACACGAGGCTAAGATGACTGGATGAAAAGTCCAAACACAAACTTGGCAACTGGATGTTGTTGATAGTTCTCAATCAGCCTTGTATTTGTGCTTTTGGCCTGCTTCAAAGTATAATTCAATGGACGACTCAATTCCTGCAATGGATGGACCTGTGTGACTGAACTGACCAACGCTGTGTGTCATGTGGGAAGGGTCAGTTAATCGAGGAGGGGACCTACAACCTGACAAAAGACTGGACAGTTTACATGTTACATCACCCTTTCGCTCCACAGCCTGTCGCTCAATGAAAAAAAGGAAATCAAACTGATACAGCATGATTTGTTCTTCAGCTAACCTTTATGGTGACTACCTTTATGGTGACTATTTTTCTGTCTGTCCTTCTGCCAAGGTATCCATCCAACATTTAGTGGACACCTACAGTGTGTCAGGTATGATGCTAAGTGCTAGTAAATGGAAATGTGCTATTTTGTGATAACCTTCTGTTGCTTTCCTGAGTAATAAAGACCACATGCTGGTATCATTCCATAGTATAACCTAAAAGGTGGGCAGTAAATCTTCCTCTTTCTCGAACATCACTAAACTCGGTTCTCTATAAGTTTTAAAAATATATGGCAAGGGATGGTTGTGAGTTGGATGGTTTGTGAGTTATCTTTCAATAAAAAAGTTTTAAAAACATACGTGACAGTATTGTAGTAATTTTCACTTAGGATTTAAGACTTCAGCTCTTTTTGAATTGGATATATCCCAAATTCATAAGAACATAGCCAAAATGTCTATTCAATTATCCTATTTGAACTTTTTTTTTCCCCCATGGGTAGTAGGGAGCCACTGATGGTTCATTAGGGAGGGACTTTCAATCTCATTCCTTCAGTGTTGATTGCTCAGAAAACTTCTCATTGGTTATTCTTGGATCTTTGTCTCTTATTTCTCCTGAGGCTCTAACCATTGGTTAAGTGGAAGAGTAGAAACTACCCCAAACTTCTGATGGCTCTCAAGGCAAAAAATATGAAAATTTAATTAACATATGAAAAAAGAGGCACTTGGAACACATGAAGAGAGTGGGAGAGAGGGTGAAAAAATAAGGGAAAGGCAACAAGGCAAAAATACTAAAACCTCAAAACTAAACGTCTGTTAAACTAAATGAGCTCATGCATGCAGAGGCACTCGGCACAGCACCTGATACTTAGTGAGGGCTTCACCATGGCCATCTTCACCATCCACTGCTTCCACACGGAACCCTCCCATCACTTGTAGGTAGCCCTCAGCAGCCACAATATCAGAATCACCCACATAGTAGATGAGTGGTAAATAGGAAAAGGAAAAAAATATATGTATCAATGTGGTTTTCATCATGCTCTTCCAAACGAATACAAAAGCCTCTCCAGGAGCTGGGAAGTCAGCCGCATGTCTTCAAATTGCCAAGTTCAGCACTTGACCACAGCACGGCAGGGAAACGGGAGATTAAATAAAGATTCTCACAAAGACTCACTTCCTAGGGGATGATGGTGACAAGTGATGCTGTTTACTTTTACTGTTATTAGGCTGGTGGCCTCTTGAAAGGCACTGATTTGGAAGGCAGGGAAGAAGGGAAAATGAGAGCACTGTGGTCTAGCTGCCATCAGCCCTAACTTTGCAGTTCTCGTCAGGCTTTGGAAAAGATCTGCCTTGTAATCACTCCACCTCGTTCCCACAGAACACGAGGGCGTACGGCCAACCCATCCCACAGCCTGCGTCCATCTCATCCTTCTGCTAAGAGTTGAGAGTATGAGCTCTGGAATCCAATTGCCTCCGAACCTATCTACAGGACTTACCCTTGAGTAGGCAATTTGTCTCTCAGAGCCTCGGTTTCAGTCCCCATAAATTGATAGGATAATGCTGGTAACTGTATAAGGTTATTGTTAGGAGGGTTAAAAAAATCCAAATTTCTTAGACCAGGATAAGCATGCAATAAATATTAGCTACTATTGTCATTGCTGCTAATTTTCCTCCACCAAGGCAGTCCTCTAGAACTTTCCACTTCCATCTACATCCTACCCCAACCACGCCCTTGGGAGGACATGATCTTCTCCCACCGCAGCTTCTCAGGATGGAGCTGAAATACAGGTGCCCCGTGTTTTTCCTCTACTTTTTCTACCCTTCGTCCAGGCAGGCTGCCGTCTCCCGTGGAAAGCTGGGCTCAGGCCAGTCGACAGGTAGACTCTCGCCAGAGGCTTCTGTTCCTGACCTTCTGAGGTGCCTCCGTTCACCTGACTTTGCTGCATTCCTGGTAGGCTTCCAGAATCATGGGCCAGACATCCCTGTGCAGCTTTTATAGGACTGGAATGGCTGGATCACATGGTAGGCATAACTTTTTAAGAAATTGCTAAACTATTTTCCAAAGTGGTTGCATCATTTTCCATTCATGCCAGTGGAGGGTGAGAGCTCCAGGCCCCACATTCTCCACGACTTCAGCCATTCCAGTGAGTGTGCAGTGGAGTCACTGTGGTTTTCACTTGCATGTCCCTTATGATTAACGGTGTTGAGTATCCTCTTCTCCTTGCTCTAACAAATGGATCGTGTCCAGTGCCCCACGGTCCTGGGTGAAATCTTCTCCCCATTCTGGCCCAGGCCACACGCTTTGCTCTTGGGGAACTTTCTCCTTCCATAGTCTGACGAAGCTGTAGAGTGCCTTTATAGACATTACCCGAAGCATAGCTCTGACAACGTGGCATGGTCTGCGGGTGGCTTTTCTCTGGTTAGAGACCAAAGACACTAAGGCCACAGGCTCCCTAACTCTGTTTTCTTAACAGAGCAGGCTACTGAACCAGTCAGCCTAAGTGAGTCCTGAAGAGCCCCGCAGGAGATCATTTTCTCCTCCCAAGGGAACAGAGTGGTGCTTGGGGGCAGGGGATGGGGATGAGGATGGAAAGTTCTAGAGGACTGTCTTAGTTGAGGAAAGGAGAGAGTAGAGAGTGCCTGGTTTCTCATCCAGGTCCCACTGAAGTAAAATTTCAGTGAAAATCTTACTTCCCAAAGTGGCCTGATTTCCCTGGTGAGGTGGGGGTGGGAAACAGAGTCACAGCACCTCAGACATGGGGGGCTTCTCCCGGTCAGTTGGGCCTCACTCAGCAGAGGTAGGAGACCGATGACGGCCCTCCTGCATCAGGAAGGAGTGAGAAAGACTTGCGGAGAATCAAAGCATTTGTCTACTCCCCAAGGGAGGAAAAGCAACCCAGCTGTGCCGTCGCTGAGCACCTACTGTGTGCCCAGCACTAAGCCAGACAGGATGGGCCAAGACAAGGCTCAGGAAACATGGACCTACTAAGCAAGTCAGCTTCATCTGAAATATAAATTGGTACCACTAAAACACAAGTAATACCACTTATTAGTCTGTGCTGGGGCCAAAAGAGTAGAATAAAATATGTCACAGTAGCTAGAGAATTTGAGTGAGAAGGAAAAAAGTCAAAACGAATATTTATTGATCACCTACTACGTACCATTTTTAAAATGAGAACTAGATAATTTTTCTAGCTATATTTAGAGTGCCTGGAATATAGTAAGCACTATATACGTGATTGCAAATACTATTATTATTATGGTTATTTTTTTCTGTTTTTTTTAAAGCTTTATTGACTTTATTAGCATTCAATAAACAGCACATATTTAAAATGTCTGATTTGGCAAGTTTTGACAGTGAGTGAAGACATTACAACTATCAAGATAAACACGTCCATCATTCCCAACGTTTCCTGGTGCCCCTTTTCAATCCTATTCTCCTGCCCTCACTGTGCCCACTCCCCCATTCCAGGCAACAACTGATCTGCTTTCTGCCACTATATAGTAGTTTGCATTTTCTGGAATTTTACATAATGGAACTATACAGTTTGCATTCTTTTTTGTCTGGCTTCTATCACTCAGCATAATTATCTTGTGACTAATCCATGTTATATCTTATATTAGTAGTTCATTCCCTTTTATTGCTTAGTAGTATTCTATTATAATGATACACCAAGAGTCTATCCATTCACTGCTGACAGACATCTGGTCATTTCCAGTGTTGGACTGATACAAATAAAGCTGCCCTGAACATCCCTGTACACGTTTTTGTATGGACATATGCTTTTATAAGAGTGGGATGGCTGGACCACATGGCAGGTGTATGTTAACGCTGCAAGAAACTGCTAACCTGTCTTCCGGAATGGTTGCACCATCCTGCATTCCTACCAGTGGTGTATGAGAGTTGTAGTTCCCCACATCTTCACCACAACTTTAGCCATTCTAAAAAGTGTGCAGAAGATCTCACTGTGGTTTCAATTTCCCTCATGACTAATGATGTTGAGCATCATCTCAGGTGCTTATCATTCAAATCTGTCCTTTGGCAAAATGTATGTTCAAACATTTGCCAGTTTTCACCCACATTTCAATTGAGTCTGCTCCCCGTCTCCTCCAGGCCTTCAGGAGAAGTTATTCAACTGAGGGGAAGAGCAAAGACTCTGGGGTCAGTCCTCTAGAGGGCTTAAACGAGTGTCCCCTTCTTGCACATTGCGTGACCCACTTAACCACTCTTTGCCTCAGTTTCCTCACTTGTAAAATAGGGGACAGTAATGGTGCCTAGTTCATAGGCTTGCTGAGCTAATTACATGATACGAAGTATTTAGTAGGTGCTTGGTAGACGGTAGGCATTCCAAAGATGGTGGCTGCTACCAGTGTTGCCTGTCTCCTCATAATGTCTGAAGATGGGCGCTGCTGCCTGGGGCCAGGGATGTTAATCATACTCAGTCCAGCACGATGTTTCTAGAATGTTTCTCAAATGCCAGGAGAAACAAACTACCTTGAGCTTGCTGAGGGCATGATCTGTCTCTCACCACTCACTGAACGTCAACCCTCTCCTTGTTAAATCAATGCCTAGCATACAGCTTGTTTTCAATACATGTGGTTGCTGGGTCCCAGACCTAACCTCAAAACAGAGAGTGTGCTGGTTCCCAGACGGCTGAAAAGAGCAGGTCCTGTAAATGAAGAGGGAGCAGGGCACTTCATGAACAGCGCTCCAGTTCTTTTACTAGCAGGTGTAACAGTGGTCTTACTGTACCACATGCACTCCCTCCCCACCCCACCCCTCTCAATGACCTCTGCCAATGTCGCCTGTTAAAGAGACCAAGACAGAGGAGCTGGTCCCTCTTGCCCACCCTCTTCTTAGCTGTTATATCCTACTAAGAGAACACTATCAACTCAAGGCACAGGGCTGTTCTCTCTCCCAGTGCTGCCCTCCCAGTGGGCTTCCACATACCCACATCCCACCCAGGCCTCACAGGAAGTCAGCTGTGTGGTTTTGTGGACATAGCAGAGAAAAACAAAGTGGAGAAGAGAGAGGACAGGGCCTAGTACCTGAAGCTGGGCTGGCTAGAACAGTGTCTTGGTTGGGGGCAGGGAAACCATGATCCTGCAAACATTGCTTCCTACAGGAAAGCTTCCTTGTCTACTGAAGACTTGCGATGGCCCCTTCTCCATTTTCCCCCTGCACCCCAGCCATGCATTTACCGTAGTAATTACCACCTTGTATTGTAATTATCTCCTTTTTTGTCTGTCTTTCTCAATGTACCTGAGCTCCTTGAAGGCAGGCATGACATTTTTATCTTATGACCCTTAGCAGTTAGCCAGGCTAATATGAGAAAAAGTTTTCTTAATGAGTGAATAATTAATGAATGCTTTTTAAAAAATAAACTTTTAAAATTTTAGAATAGTTTTAGAAGGTAGAAAAGTTGTAAACACAGTACAGGGAGTTCTTCAATGTCCACATTCAGTAGTTTCCCTATCACTAATATCTCACATAAGGTGTACATGTCACAATTGATGAATGATGCTGATATCATGAATTAAAGTCCATACCTTATTCAGACATCCTTGGTTTCTACCTAATGGCCTTTTCTGTTCCAGGATCCCATCCAGGATGCCACATTACATTTGGTTGTCACGGATCTTTAGGCTCCCCTTGGCTGTGATAGTTTCTCAGATTTCTCTTGTTTTTTGGTGACCTTGACAGTTTTGAGGAGCACTAGTCAGGTATTTGGTAGAATGTCCCTTAACTAAGATTTGTCTGGATGTTTCTCTGATGATTAGACTGGGTATAGGTTTTTGGGAAGAAGGCGACAAAATGCCATTCCCATTGCATTGTAACAATGGTACATAACATCAACATAACTTATCACTATTAACATTGACCTTGTTCACCTGGCCAATGTTTGTCATATTTCTCCAATGCAAAATTGCTCTTTCCGCCCCTTTTCATACCGTAATCTCTAGAAGGAAGTCACTATATGCAGCCCACACTTTAGGAGTGGAAAGTTATGTTCCACTTCCTTGACTGTGGAATATTTACATAAATTATTTGGAATTATTTTGCACAGATTTGTCCCTTCTGTTTATTTATTTATTCAATCACTTATTTATGTCAGTATGGACTCATGGATATTTATGTTACACTTTGGGTTATAATCCAATAATATTTTATTTTATGGCTTAAATTGGTCCAATGTTGACCACTGGGCAAGCTCCCTCAGTGGGTTCCCTCTGACATATTCTCACCTTTTTTTTTTTTGAGCACTTCCTAACTTTCTGGCACTACAGGACACTCCAGGCTCATCTTGAGTATTTCCTGCTCCAATCCTAAAATCAACCATTTATCCAAGAAGTCCAGGTTCTTTCTATTGGATAGTAATATTAGAAATTAAGATCTGAGCACTAAATGTGCTTGTAACAACTAGCTCCTGGGGTGTCCTTGTTTCTGGGCCATCTCAGCTGACAAAGCTAGGAAATACATATATGTTTGCTAACTTTTAGATGTACACGTATCCATAACTATTTCTACGTGTATCCACCTGAATCCACGTTAAGCTTAACATGAGTTCATACTGATGTCTCTAGTTCTAACCCATAACCACATGGATTCTTCTAGCCTTAATGAATCATTTTTTTTTAAATAACAATGCTGTGCCAAGCTATAGACAAAGATGACCTAATTTAATCCTGAACACAGTTTTGTGGGGAAATAGTATTGCTCACATTTAACAGATGAAAAAACCGAGGCACTGAAAGATGAAGTATCTTACCTAAGTGCACGCAGCAAGTGGTAAGGCCAGCATCTGAGCCCATGTCTTTGAGATTCCGTGTCTACTCAGTGACAGAGAACCACCATCTCCACATTCATTTTACACTGAGAAAACTTCAGTTCTGAGCAATTTAAGGTGCAGATGTGTTTCCCAGCTCTCATCAAACCTTACCTCCTTAATACTCCTCCTGACCTTGACTCCCCAGGGTCCTCTCCCCAGCTGAGATGCTCACTGGAAGAGAAGTTGCCACGCTGCAACCCAACTCGACAGCTCAAGAAAAGGGGTGCAGAGCAAAGGCAAGGATCAGCTCCAGCTCCCCCGGTGACTTTTCAACCTCTGGCTAACCCCTGCTGTGTATTATCTGGGGTTTTGGGACTTGGTAGTAATTACCTCTGAACAAGCAGCTCTGCTTTCATGGAGTTAAAAAAAGAACAGCATTTTTTTTCCTTGTTAATTAAATCATCCACAAAGAAGATAAATGTGTAGCCCACACTTGTATCTTCTAAAATATCAAAGGCCTTATTAGTACGTCTTATGTTCAACCTCAGCCTTTTTCTCCAGATTCCTGAAAGTAACAGGAACCCCGAGGCAGGAAGCTTCTAAGTATTTACCAATATTCACTCACTTGGTCATTCATTCATTCACTTTTTTTGAGTGATCTAGGAAGAGTCAACCTGGATCAAGCACAAAATGTTCCCAAGAATTTTGTCCCAATTAACGTACTGAATGGGAAACATCAGAAGCGAGTGAGCAGACAGGAAGAAAAAGAATCCTTTAGGTCATGTTGAAAACCACTTTTTGAAAAGTCCACAACCCACTTTGGTCCCTGTGTTCTGTTCGGTGAATTTTTCCTGACAGTGGTCGTTTTATTTGCCAGAACCACAACAAAGGGGGTCCTTGAGTTTCCCTGGGAGTGTTTCCTCAGACCTGCACCTCTCCTGGACCTCACAAAGGTGTTATTGTTGCTGGGCTCCCAGCACCTGAGGGAGATCAAAGGCACTTGCCATGCCGGCATGACCACAGTCTCGCCCTCATGACATAACATTAAAGCCGATGATTAATCCCCTTGGCCCAGAAGGTCCCTTCCCACTCCCAAGTACAAAGCAGGGTGGGGGTGGGGACTTTATTTCCAGCACAACGTGACCATAATAAGCGGGCATTTTCTGGCCCTCATTCTTGGCAACCAACTGCAGCTGCCCATCAAACTCCTCAAAGTCCAAACAGTTGCTTCATGTGAGCCATTTCCATCACTAGGAAAGTTTAATAAGAATCCCTGCCACTTCTGAGTGTTTTCTTTGTGCTAGTTAACACATACGTAACGCACGTTACCCAACAACCCTGCAAGACGGGCATTATTACCCCTGATTTGATGGATGAAGAATCTGAGGCTCAGAGAAGTTAAGTAGCTCACTCAGGTTACAGGGCCGAAAAGTGCAAGAGCCGATGTTCAAACCTGCCTCTGCATGACGCAAAAGCCCGTGCTCTCTCCATTCCTCTCTGGGTACGTTATAGTTATGCACAATACAGCGAGGCATTAACGAATACGAGCTTTGGAATCAGAGCTAGATTTGAATTCTTTGCTCCAGAACTTTCACATCTGTGTGACCTTGGGAAAATTACTAGACTTTTCTATGCCTTAGTTTCCTAATTTGTAAAACAGATATGGTAGGAAAAGCCAGTATCGTCCCCATTAAGAGACAGTGAGACTGAGAACCAGGGCAGCGCAGAGTCACTCACATTGATTTAGATTCGCTTCTACTCAGAAATCTTAAATGAGTGGGTAAAAATGCCTGAAATTCAAACTGCACAGGAGAAGCCCGATTAGATATGTCCCTGTGAAAATCAGAGATGATTTGAATAGGTTTAAATCAGTATTCAGTGAAGACAGGCTAACAAGTCAAGGAAAACCAAGGCTGGCTCCCTGTTTGGGGACCTCCCACTTAACGAGGCCTCAGGCCTCTGCAGATCTCCCCGTTCCGTGACAGCTAAGCCTTAGAGCAGGGCTGCTGAGCAGAAGAAATATGCTGCGACTTTTCAACCTAGACAAGTTCCATTTAAGTCTCTGCCCAGCGCCCAGAGAAACAAACAAAAGGAAATCTAATTCCTTAAAGTCTAGCACAAATGTCACCTTGGGAAGACCTCTCCAGCCTTGGGCCCTCCCAAGCAGTCTCCTTTCTGCTCCACAACCATGCTAGTCACCAAGAGCAAACCCTTGTGCCGCCATCCTGAAACATTTTGTAATCTCCTCATTTAACCCTCATAGCACAGCTGCTATCACTCTCCACATTTTGCAGGTGAGGCATTTGAGGCCGAGAGAGTGTAAGTACCTTGCCCAAGGGCCCATACTCAGTGAGTAGAGGAAGCAGGATTGGAAACCCATTGGGCTGGCTCCACCCTTTCTACAAAACGGGATGTCATGTGTGAGAACACCTCACACAATGCCCAGCACATAACACATGCTCAGTATCAGGAATTCAATTTGAATTTATATTGTGGGGCCTATTATAATATACTGTAATATCTGTTATAACTCTATCTTATCAATGGAGGGCCTATATCATCCTTATATCCCAGGGGTTTAGCATTGCCCGGACACAAGAGCAGGAATCAGTAAATAAGTAAATGTATTAATATTTACTCAACCAAAATATCTACCGGTACAAAAGGCTCAGTGGTCCCTGCAGTTACTACAGGGTTTCACATCGCACATCATTTCCTCCACAGCGGATTCTGCCCTGGGCTGTATTCCACTCTAATCTCTGCTCATCTCCCCACTCCTCCCCCACTCTCCCCTCTATTTTACTCATCTGGGAAAAATCCAAGGAGTCGTCGATCTAAGTTTAACAGAGTAATGACTTTTAAATAAAAATATGGTAGAAATGGGTACTTATCGGAATGGAATGCTTTCAGACTCGTGCATTTAAAGAAGATATAAATTTTAAGGCAGGCACTAAATTTTAACTGCAATCTTGGAGAAAGCCTTTCCACTAATTCATGGAGAAAAATTAACAAAGTGAAAATTGCTTATCAGTGTTCTTTTGAAGTCATGATATGCAGCCTGATTCTATAGATCATCGGGACGCTCCCAGGGAGATGGATTTATATTGATTGAGAGAGAACTCAGCGGTCAAGGAAAACAGACACCCTTTTGCAGAAAAGACCCAGCTACCCATTAGGGACAAACCAGGTTGGGAGCACTAGGCTTTGCCATCTTTGGGTCTGATTCATTTCACCCCTCAAGCCTGGGAACTCTGGCCAGGGTGATGTCAAAGGCAGACTCAACCCTTTTCACACATTTTAAGAATTTGGCCCCTGGAAAAAGATCCAATAAATGCAAGCAACGCTACTGGAGGGAGGGCTGGGCTTCTGCTTGACAGAGTAGAGGAGGCAGACAGGGAAGAGAGGAAGGAAGTGGAGGGGGTGAAGGAGCCAGCAGCTCACCCCTGCGTGGGGCGGCCTTGCCTTTGTGCCTGGCAGACTCACCCCCATGTGACAAGAAGATGTTCCACAGATGACAGCCAGCCGTGACGTCACTGGCTGTCCCTCACAGACGAGGCCATGCCCTCTCACATCTGCCCCAATCACTCCTGTAAGAAAGGAAAACAAAACAAAATCCTCTTTAAAAAGCAAAAAAAAAAAAAAAAGGAAGGAAAGCTAAAAACAAACATAATTTTTTTTTCAATACCCAAACAACATGGAAGAAGAGTCCCATGTGTAGGCCAGTTTCAAATGGAAACTTGAAGAGCCTACTTGCCTGTCATGGGAAAACTAGAAAACCTGTTCTGTTTTTGCGTTATTCTGGTCAATGTATGGCAACCAACGTTGAAATAACAATAGCAACTGTGATTATCATAATAAAAGCAGCAGCTATCGACTATTTTGTAGCTTACTAAATACCAGGCACTATACTACTTACATGGATGGTCTCATTTTATATTAACACTATTGAGGAGACGTTATTAATGCCACAGACGTCAGAGGAGAAACTAAGGTCTGCAGAGGTTAAGTGACTTGCCCAACCACACTGCTAGCAAGGAGCAGAGCCACATGGAATCTGGTTTAACACGTCACATCTCAATCTCGAAGACGGCAAAAGCAAAGGAACTACTTGATGACTGAATCTTTTTGGCATCTCTAGGTCACCATCCTCACTACTACTTACTACAGAACTCCAACTGTGGAGGAAAGGGTGACTGAGAGTCAGTTCCTGTAACAGAATGCTGCATGGCAGAGTTTCTCATTAATGGTAGAAACGCTGGCTTCTGCACACAGATTGCATTCCTCAACACTTGCTGGGCAAGTGAAGTTAGAAAAGTGATGACAGAGTTATAGAGACTGTTTAGAGCTTGAAGTTGACCCTCATTTATTCAAATACCCAACAAGCACTTTCTATGCACAATATCCCAGGTAGGATGTGGGAGCTGCAAACACGTAGAACTGTAACAGGAGGCGGCAGGTGGAAAGTGCTTGGGCAGGGCGCAGAGACTGGGACGCAGGAGAGAACCGCTCCTGCTGACCTCGCCAGCTCCAGGGTAATGCCCCATCTGTGTTCAATCTCCAATACCTGATGGTCTTCCCACCTCGAGACCTTTGCATCTGCTCTTCCCTCTGCCTGGAATGCCATTCCTCAACCTCTCTACTGGCCAACTCCTATTTATTCCTGACTCAAATGTTACTTCCTCAGAAAGAGCTGTCAAATGGTCTCATGCACTGGACTTCCCTGGCACAAAAAAAATACTGGTAATTCTGCAACATCACATGTCGTCTGCTTCCCCTTCTACGATAAAAGCTGTGAGGAGCTGACGCTATCTTACCCACAGGCTTAGCAGCTCAGAAGCTACCACAGTTGCTAGCTTGGGGCAGGAAGTGAGAGTATGAATGCTTGGGGATGCAAGGATAAGGAAGACAAGTTCCAGCTCCCAGGGTGGTCACAGCCTGGTAGCAGGAAGAGAGAACCCTAAAAAATGGAGCATTTCAGTGTACGGGGATCAGTATAGGACAGGAGGAACCACAGGGGACACAAGGGCAGCTAACAGACCCACAGAGGCTCAGGCAGGTTTCCCCAGATATTGAAGGCACTGGCTGCTGAGCTGCAGGACTTTCTAGAACGTGGGAAAGAGGCCATAGGCAGGCTTCTTATAATGTTCTAGGTTTTTCCAACAGCTTTCTAGGGTTTTCCATTGCTTTTTCCAAATTCTACCTTCTGGGGCACAGCAACTTGTGAAACTCTGCTATTGTTCAGAGGCCCAGCAGCAGGGGGAAGTAAGACTCTGCCAAACTTTCTGTGTGGGTTACTGCAGTAGTCAGAGCCCAGCAACCAGGCAACAGAAGCCTGAGACGTGAGCCTGCAAGAGTCCTTGGCCTCTGTGTTTTCAGAGCAAGTCCCTGATCTGCTCAATCCTGTGGGGCTGCCCCTGCAGGCTGCAGTTCCCAGACTCCAAGTCAGCTAAGTCTGGCCTTGCCAGGAGATCTGAGGGCTGGAGGCCACAGCATATCTCCTCCTCCTCCCCACCCCAGGCAGCATCTCTAGCAGTGGCTGCTTCCTCTCTGTAACCTTGGCTCTGCTGACAGGGCTGCCTCGGCCCCAGCATCTGCTGGTGTCTACTGCCTTCCGACTGTGGGGATATCACCTGTCTCCTTTGTCCCTCCACCTAGGGGGTGGTAGCAGCTTCCATTTTGTTCATCTCTGGCTTGCTTCACAGGGAACATAGCCAGCTCCTCCATCATCTGGGTCACCATTTTTGTGTGTTGAAGTCCCTCATTTTTAAATACCTAGAGAGGTTTATGTTTTGCTGGGTGGAACCCTGGGTGATACAGTTCCCCATTCAGGGCACAAAGGCTTTCGTACAGGAATAAACCCTAGATGTGAGCTCATTTTAACTGAGCTCTTCTTGCGTGCTCTCTATACATGTCTCATTTAATTTTTATAACAACCTAACATGATTAGTATTATATTTTTTTTTTTTTTTTTTGAGGCAGAGTCTCATTCTGTTCCCCGGACTAGAGTGCTGTAGCGTCAGCCTAGCTCACAGCAACCTCAAACTCTTAGGCTCAAGCAATCCTCCTGCCTCAGTCTCCTGAGTAGCTGGGACTACAGGCATGCGCCACCATGCCAGCTAATTTTATATACATATATATATATATATATTTTCAGTTGTCCAGCTAATTTCTTTCTATTTTTTTAGTAGAGACGGGGTCTTGCTCTTGCTCTGGCTGGTCTCGAACTCCTGAGCTCAAATGATCCACCCGCCTTGGCCTCCCAGAGTGCTAGGATTACAGGCGTGAGCCACCACACCTGGCCTGATTAGTACTATTATTATCCTCATTTTACAGGTAAGGAAACTGAAGATCAGAAGCGAGTAGTAATGCCAACAGGGTCACACAGCTTACAAGGAGCAGACCTGTGATTCAAATTCAGATAATCTGATTGCAAAGTGCTGGTTCTGAACCTCTAAGACTCACAGGTTTTTCTCCTAGATAAAAACCCATGAGCCAGGCAGTCAATGTTTACTTATCTGTACATCTCGAAGTACTGGGTCTTAAATACATTGATCCTGAGATTCTTGACAGAAAAGGGGTTGGCTACTACTGGTCCACAGTCTTATAAATAAATTCAAGAAATTCCTGAGAATGACCCATATTTATTGGTTCCTCACATATAAAGTACAAGAAAAGTTCATCTTACAGGGTCATTCAATCCTGAAAGGGGCTTTAAAACAGAGAAATAAGAAATTTGTAGGAAATATTTCTTTGTTTCTTCTCTGGTTAGCAGATTCGTTGTTGATCTATCTAGGTTTAGCACCCGAGAACTAGTGTGATCTAATGAGAAAAGAATGGAATTTGGAGACAGAAGGACCTGCCATAAAATGAGAAAAATGACAATACCATATAATCACTCTGATATGGAAGAAATGTTTAAAAACAGATGTTTGATAAATGGTAGCTCTGTCACCATCACCGCCACCATCACCATCACCATCATTACCATCATCTGAACTCAAGAGACAACTGCATCCTTTCTTCCTTTCCAGCAAACATATTAGACATCTAAGATAGGATGGGTACTGTGCTAAGCTCTTTAAATATTCGTTCATTTCATCTTTACAACATCCGTAAAAGGTAAATATTCTTTCTTCCCTTCAATACACAAGGAAACAAAGGATCAGAGTGTTCAGGTTACCTGCTCAAGGTCACAGGGATTTAAGAAGCAATGCCAGGACGCAACCTTGTTCTGTTTGACTCCCAAACCCATGTTCTCTCTATAGTCCCCCCTTTATGATATTATAACTGTTTTATATAAAGAAAACATACTTGGAAGTGTCCGTTCACTATGAAATACAGTGGGAGCCATGGGCTAAGAGTTAGAAAATCTGAGGTTTAGCCTTGATTCTGCCATAAATGACCTAAAAGTTTGAATGAGTTCCTTCATCTCCACAATGAGAGACATGGATTGCAAATGGAGGTCCTTCCTTAGCTGTTCTCCGTATAAAATATACACAGTGCTTTTTCTACAACACCAGGTAAGGTGCCTCTTTGCTTGGAAACATGAGGGCAAAAAAAGGTCCTCCCAAGGTTCTCAGGTCCCGAGGAGACTTCGATAACCACCAGCCAGGCTTGCACAGCACCGGTGAGAGGCAGGTCTTGCCCAGTTTCCCCTCAAGAGAGGTTTCCTACACTCTGCCTAATGTCCACCTGACGAACTGCAGTGCACAGCTGATGCTCACTGCGAGACCACATGCATGAGAGCGTGCATATCTCATTTTTCCTTTGGCCACCCAGAGCTCTGATGGGCTGTCCCTGAGAAAAGAGGCCCAAAGACAAGCAGAGGAAAGCAAGAAAGGGTGGGAGGAGCTTAGTCCTTTCTGAAGAAACACATTTCACAATCCGTAGAGGAGTCGCGGACTGCACATGTACATCAGGAAACAATTCACAAGACGAGACTTTGACAAGTGCAGCCCTCAATACTGCCGGGGCCCCTCGCATGACTGTGAAAGTGTCAGTTTATTCTGAAATCCTCAGAATGCTTAAGGGGCAAAATTAGCAGCTAAAGAAATAGACGCCAAGAAAAAAAAAAAGTGACATAATCACATGTGCTTTCCCTGCAACTTGCACAAGGCCCAGCTGATGGTAGTTGCTCAATAAATTTTTGTTGAATGAGAAAACAAACAGCAGAAAAACAAGCTTACTGACTCAATGAATCACTTCTGGGCCTCTTATTTAATACTCCCACCCCTCAGTATACACATATAGTTCACATCAAGCAGTATGTTTAAAAATGAAATTAAAAAAGGAAAATTTAAAACTTCACAAACAGCTGTTTTAATTCCTCTGTGTGCTGTCTCCCTTCTTCTCCCCCATATGTCCTGACAACCATCCTTCCAGCCAAACATTTATTGAGTACCTATTATATTTATATAAAAGAAAAAAGAGACTTTGCAAATGTTATGATTAAGAGTATGGTATCCTGTAATTTATCAAGCCACAGATGTTTTGAAAACTTTAAAGGGTTATACAGAAGAAAAACATTCCAAGTTCAAGGATTTGTGTTACAATAATGTTCCACTTTATAGCTATATAAAGTATTTTATAGCTTGGAAAAGTATCCTCAAAAACTGTGCCCTTCATTTAGTCTCTAGAACATACCATGATACGTGAACTTTATTTCCAGTTCACAGTTGAAGAAACTGAATTTCAGAGAGGTAAAGCAACGTAGTCATGTTTATTTAGCTACTTAGAGGAAGAAATTGGGCTTACACTAGGATTTCCCGTCTCCTAATCTGATGTGCTGGCATACTGAAAAGGATTCTCTTGAAATAACAACCTCGGACACCTTCTCTGAAGGGT
Source organism: Indri indri (assembly GCA_004363605.1). Taxonomy (NCBI): domain Eukaryota; kingdom Metazoa; phylum Chordata; class Mammalia; order Primates; family Indriidae; genus Indri; species Indri indri. The sequence goes on along the minus strand of RJWJ010003674.1, from coordinate 40,209 downwards.
AACAAAGAAAGGATAGGAAGGGTTTTGAACATCACTTAAGACTGTATCATCTTGAGGGTCTTGATTCTGAATTTGAAGGAAAAAACTCCATCAAATGAGTCACCTGACAAAGCTGGCTGAGCAGTGTGCAGACTGCCCAGGGAGGAGGCTCTCTAGAGATGACCAGCCTCGTGTATGCAAAGCCTGTGCCAACTGCAAGCTCCTGGATGGGCAGGAATCACATCGAAGACCTATTATCTGCAGAGGACCTAACACTAGTCTACATACAAGCAGACACTGAATTCTATTATTTTCACTAATATCCACTTACATTATACAGAACATAAATATACTGGCTTAGCATTACAGCACAGTGCTTAAAAATAAGGACTCATACATTGTGTGACTTTGGTTAAGTTTGTTATCTTTTATGCCTCGATTTCCACATCTGTACAGTTTGAAAAACAGTATCTTCCTCATAGGATTATGATAAGAATTAGATATGTCAATATATGTAAAGTGCTTAGACCAGTGCTGACCAATAAAAGAACAGTGGGTGATGATGGGGATGCTCTAATTCACACTGTCCAATACAGTGAACACCAGCCACATGTGGCAACTGAGCGCTGGGAATGTGGCTAGTACAACGGAGGGCTGAATTTTCCATTTTATTCAATTTTAAATAATTTTATAAACTAGTAGATACTGTATTGCATGTTGCAGTCAGAACACGCCTAGCAGCATATGAACCTTTGCCGTTTTTGTTATTTTTGTTATTGTTATCGCTGTTGTTATTGTTATTATTATTTTATCTATTTCTTCAAACTTAGGCTTACTTACATGCCCTTGATCTCTTAGAAGCTCAGTCTCCATATTTGAAAAATTTGGATAATACTTACCTACAAAATTTCTGTGGGGATTAAGTGAGATGTAGGCAGAACACAGCAGTACTCAATAAATGGGAGCTATTCCATCAGGGAACTACAGAGGTACCCGGCATGAGCAGGACGCCACGTGGGGCCTTTTCTATTTATTCCTGAATGTGCCTTGCTGGTCCATGCCCCTGAGCATCTGCTCATGCTGCTCCCTCTGCCTAAGTTATCTTTCCCACCAATGTACCTCATCCCCAACAATCTGCCTGGGGAACACGGACTCCATTCTGAAGACACAGCTGTAGAAGACACACATCAAAGCCCTTCCCAACCACACCTCCCCATCCCCCAAGCAGCCCAGCCCTGCAGAACCAGCCAGGCCTCCTTCCTTTGTCCCCTACTCCTGACACTGTACAGATTCTATCATTGTATCAGTAATTTATGTGTTTTCAAAGAGTACACAAACCACTCTCTCTACTAGATTATGAGCAAACGGAGGCCAGGGCAAGTCTCCACACTGTAGTGGCTAATTTTTGGTGTTGTTATTGTTGAATGAATGAATGGATGTGTGTGGCACGAGACATATACTAGCAGATAAAGCACAGGACATTTTTTAGATGACGGCAGCGCATTTAATCCTGGGCAAATGCTCTGTGTCTTAAATGAGAATAAAGGTGAAAATTACTGAAGAGTTTTGAGCAACAACTCATGGGTAATAACAAAATTACTAGAGCTTTACAACGTACCTTGTCAAAAATCACTGGTAAAGACTGAAGTTTCCAAGAGATTGATTTGTGCTTGACACTGTGCAAATGTTACCATATTTGATTCCCACAATGATTTTGTGAGGTAGTTACCATCATGCTGTTTTACAAATAGGGAAAATGAGACTAAAGTTCTACCAACTTGTCCCAGGTCCCACACTGCTGAGGTGGCGTGGGATGTATCATACCCAGATCTGCCTGACTCTGACTTTACCCTGCCCTGCATTATCTCATGGAGCCTACAGAAACTAGTTCCTTTCTTTTCAACTACTTGGAAGAATTCTGTGTATTCCCGAGGTATTCGGCATAGCTAACTCAGATCTCTCCCAGGATTTCACTGAAGCAAGCCCGAAGGGTTAACCTCAAGCCTAACAAATGAAGGGGAGCAAAACGGGTGAAAAGATTTCTTTAATCCTAGTGTTTGAGGAAGCATCGCCCCGACTTTGAAAAAATGTGGTCTAGAATTCACCCAACGTAAATCCTAAAGTAGGTTTACCTTTAAAAAAAAATCGTACACTTTAAGTTGACAAAAAAAAATGTTATATACCCTGACACCGTCACCACCTGCTCCCCCACTCTCCCAACCTCCACAGAGCCAGAAAGACATTAGGGAAGGTCTCTGCCTGAATGAGATGTATCTAGCAAACAGACATTTACTAGATATCTGAAGTAGTTAGGGCATAAGGAGGGCTCTGCAGTGAGACTGCCTGATCTCAAGTCCAGCAAGTTGGCCAAATCACTTAACTGTCCTGTGCCTCAGTTTCCTGATCCGTAAAATTGAAATGATGATAGTAGCATAGAGGGCTACTGTGAAGATTAATGAGTAGAACAATGCCCGGGACGAGTTTACTCAACATGTTTTCTTCATAATTCTTGTTGCTACTGACAACTTTCAGCGTTAACAGCAAGGCTTGGCATGACAGTTCACTCGCCTTCAGCATGGTGCATGCTTTGCCAGAGTTATCTGGGTCTACTGAGATTGACTGGAACATCTGTTTTCTGTCCTTGAGTGTACAACTGATGACGGAACAATGGGGAGACCAGGGGAATAGGGAAAATGAGGTACCGGGTAGCAGGAATAATCCAGGGTAATAATTTAAACGTTACTGAGCATAAAACCCAAAGCTGTTTATCCCTCAAAGCCACAACTACAGGTAGCACCATTTGCACTACAACCGAACTTAGGATGGCATTCATCCTGTCTGCCTCTGTGCCACACTCTCCCTTGACTTGCACCCACCAGAAACCAATACGAGCGATTGGGGGCAGAGGCAGAGAACAAAGGACAGACTCTCAGATAATTGGGTCTCATTCCTCTGTTTCTCCTTTCTACCCAGAAAGATCAAATCTCAAAGGTAGGCTAACATGTAATAGCTTAGAAATCTGAGACTTAGAGAATACTAGCAAAATACACAGTGAAGACAAAGCAAAAACCTGATTTCAGAAATTCCTTTCTTCCTAACCTCAACACAGCCTCCACATTACTTCAACACTGTCATCTACGACTTCATAAAAAGACAATTTTTCACCTACAGACATTAGGCATGGTAAAGTGTCACGTTGAAATCCAATCCAAACAGCCAAGATAATGCACAAAAATTACTTTGTAAAAAAAAAAAAAAATTAAGAAAATGGGCCTAAGTACCACAAATGTATCTTATGGAGTACGTTCTCAAATAGATCTAAAACTGTGACTCTAAGTCATGCAGTTGCCTTCTGATACTTTATAAATTGAGTAATTCAGCAGCTATTTAATTATTCCCAACTATAAGCCAGGCACTATGTCAGGTGCTAGAAATCAGAAGATCAAAGCTGTTTCCTTTTGTTCTATAAGATCCCAGTTGAGTAGGGGTGGGAAGATACACAGGCAGACATGTATAAGATAGTATGAACAAGAGACTCAGATCTGAGTAAGTCTAATGGAAGCGTGTGGCCCTGGCCCCGACCTGTCCTGGATGGTCAAGGGCTCCTGAGACAAGTGGGGCAGAGGCGGGTCAGCCATCAGGGAAGGGGCATGGAAAGGACAGGCATTTCAGGTACCCTTGAGACAAAAGAGACAGTGACACAAATGTGCAGGACAGAGAAATAGCCAGATGATGCAAGGTTGCTGGGCTCTATCACCCGAAGGAGACGAAACTATGATTTCCAAAGAACTTGGTTGGCATAAAGCTCTGCGTCTGAAGTCAGACAGATCTATATTTGCTTCCTAGGGTTTCCAGCAGTTTGCTCTGCAACCTTTGATAAGCTACCTTGCTTCTTCCAGCCTCGGTTTTCTCAGTTGCAAGGTGAGAATAATGGCATCTGCTTTATAGGGTCATTATTCCCGGTATTAGCACTTTTTGGGGTTCAGGACACGCTACCCCAAAATATGGCATGTTAGCATATTGAATATTTTAAGCTGAAGGCATTTGAGAAAACCACAGAAGCAGGAGGATCACTCTCATCTTCCCCGCCCCCCTTCTCCCTTGAAGCAGGTCATTAAACCTAAAAAAACCTTTCCCTAAAGCAGGTCACAAGACCCTCATGTGAGAGGGGCCCTCCCTGAACTTGAAAGAAAGGAACATTCTTATCTCTGAAGACGAAGGACCATAGCCATGACTCTGAACGAACAGGACTTGCTACGTGTCCCCTAGCTTACAACCATAAGATCATGCCCTTTTTGCCCTATCATATTTCTCCGCATCCATCCACTCTTCATCAAACTTAACAAAAAACTATTTCAGGTTTATCTGTTTCCTCAGGTCTTCAATTCCTTATGAAGGCTCCCATGTCACGTAAACACATGTGTATGCTTTTCTCTTGTTAATGAATCTTCTGTTAAAAGGGCCTCAGCTAAGAAGCTAAGATGGGTAGAGGAAAAGCTATTTCTCCTTCCCTGCACTTTGTTAAGCCCAATGTCCCAGGAACCCCCCTCAGCCCTGGGCAAACTGGAATGGCTGTTCACCCTATGTGCAAGGCAAGGAGCCTTGTGCCCGGAATAGGGGAACTGCCAAATAAATGTTAGGGTCAAATTTCTTCTGAGGGAAAGGAAAACTCGGTTTCCTTCAGCAACTTTCTCTTGCTCCTAGACTAATGGTCTCCTTTATAAAATTATCTGAAGGTTCTTTGAAGGTGGAGAAGGGAATCAGCAGCCCAGATAATCCCCTCAAAGACACAGAAGGAACCAGTGAGATGCTTCAGGAAAACAGAAGGAGGGAGATGGGAAGTGACAGGACAGGGTATTTGTGACATTTGAACTAAGGGAAGAGGTCGGAAATCTCAGCAACAAAGATCCTAATTAGCAGGCTAGCTCTCCTCTGGCCCCGACCTCTGATGCCAAGCTCAGCACCTCCTCCCTTGGTATGAGTTTCGGTGCCATCAAAAACTTCCAGAGGTTTCGTTGGGGTTAGTTGAACATTGACAGATTCTTCAAAGCTTGGAATTCACTCTGAGAGCCAAAACCAGGCCAAGTTTCTGTAAGGCTAGGATTTCCCCTGGGGAGGGTCACGGGGCTCTACCACACCTAGACTGTTTCGTCCACCCTCGCTTCAGACAATGAGACCAAAAAAAAAAAAAAAAAGATCCCCATGCCGGATCCCGATTCTACTCCCTCCTCTGCCACTGCCATTCCCGGGGGACTGGGGGTGGGAGTGGAAGGTGACCCCCACCAGTGGATAAGAGTCAGGCCAGAGAGCTCAGAGAATTAAGTGATATGCAGAGCAGCTGGAGAGAAAATCCAAAACAAAACAAAACAAAATCCTGCGCAAGATAAAGGGCCCGGGATTGTAACACAATGAATGACATGTGGCTGAAATGGCTTCAAAGAGAGGAACAGCTTAGGTAAACAAATGGCGTGGATGATGAGGGCAAAAGTGAATTACAGAAAACCCCACGAGGAATACACTGGCATTTTTCAAAACCTGCAGTTGAAACGACATCTCTGCTTCAGCAGGGATCAACATTCAGGCTCCCCTCTGCCCCTGCACCTGCCCTTGACACCTGCCCACCTCCCTGGGACAGCAGCCTCAGCCAGGCTTTGCTCCCTTCTCTGCGCGCATCCTGGGAATGGGTGCCTGTAGGCAAGGGCGCTGGCTTTGAGCCAGACATTGTCACGCACTACCACTTATCCCGTGACCTCAGGCAAATGAGCTGAGTTCCATGAGTCTCTGATATCTCATCTGTAAAAGGGAAACCATGATTTGAAACTAAAAGTGTAGAAATACAATCTTGTGTTGAAAGAACAGTGCTATCACACGTTCAGCCCTGATGAATATTCTCTCGCTTCTCTGTCCAGTAGGATTCAATAAACACTTACTGAGCACGACTCCACATTAAGCACTGTGCTCAGTACTGCAGGGGAAATATACTTGAAAAAACATAATGGCTGTCCACAAGGAGCTTACAATCTCCTGGGGAGCCAAGGCCATGGCAGAGGCAGACTGATGATGGCTTCAACAGAAGCGCAAACAAGTATTTCAGCAGGAGGAAGTAATTCCCACAGTGTGGGCCTGAGAAGGCTTTACAGAGGCCCTCTTTCCCCTACCCTTAAGATCAGAGGGCTCTCAGCCACCCTGCTGTGGCCACTGACTCCCAGTCCTGCAGCAAAAATACCTTAGCTCTTCTTACCATCATCCTCACTGTCATCGCCATCACAATCAGAGCTAAGACTGGAGTAATATTTACCTGTGCCAGGTACTATTCCAAGTGCTTTAGGTAAATTAACTTATTTAATCCTCACAACTGTTATTATGATGCCCATTTTGGAGATGAAAAATTTAGACCCAGCATATTAAGTAAGTGACCCACCTCACAAACAGAGTAGGTAATGGCACAGAATATGAATTCAGGTAGTCTCACTCCAGAAATAATGCTTTTTTTCTAGCCATTATGCTGTTGGAATAGTGTTACATGCATTCTTGTACATGTTCTTTTTTTCGTACACACAGTTACACATTTCTGTTGGAATATATGGTAGATTTCTATATTATTTTTCACTCTTCGTCTGCTCTTTCTCTTAAATTCTTTATTTCAAACGTAAGAATTTTTAAATGATTTTTGAAATAACGCTCAATCCACCAACTCAAAGCACCTCTAGGCAAACCCAGAATGTGTCCACGTTAGTCCTGTTCCCTTGTGAGCTCTTCAGAGGAATGACTCCCCAGGCCTCCTCCAGCATGGGCCAGAGGCAGCAACCAGACCAGACAAGCTACCAGTCACCAGGACTTCCTGCTCTGTGTTGGCCTGGCAGCACCTGCTGTGCTGTCAGTGGGCACCGTCCCCTCAAGTGAGCTGGTCCTTTTCATCGTCCACGTCTCCCCCACCCCATCCTGCCATCTGCTTGTCAACCTGCAGCCTAAATTCTGGCAGGCCAGCAGGTGTTCCTTCCTTGTCCTTCCTTCCATCCTCTTTCTATAAGGCTGTGTGGCCCAAGGCAGAGATGGAAGGAGCTCAGAGTCCCTGGTTATATGTACAAGATAAACTTTCTGTGTTAATATTCTATGGAGAAAGCAATCGCTGATTAATTTCAACAGAGCAGGTTGGAAATTTTTCCATTGTTTAAGGGAAGTTCACTGTTAAAATACCAAAAAAGAAAAATACCTTCCCATCTTTATCACTAACATGGACTGTGCTCTGAGAAAGAGGACTCTGAACACAAGTTCTCCCTTTTCTTGATGACTCATGCTTATCAGTATAACAAGGTGGGAGCAGAAACTCACATTTATGAAGCCCCCAATGCAGGCTGTGAGTGTGTTACATTAGGAGTTGCTCCTTTGCGGGTGGAAGTATGCTGACTTCACCCCTTCATACTCCTTCTCTGATTGCCTTTTAAACCACTCATCTCCTCCCCTCCACTTTTCATGGCCAGATTATATCATACTCATGTCTGCATTCCTAGCATCTAGCTCAGGGCTGCATAGTGTTTTTGATATTTTTAATAAACTTTATCGGTGAAGTATAGTCTGCACTAAAAAGCTATAAATTTTAAGTATATAGGTTAGTGAATTCTCACAAAGTAAACATACCTATCCAGACCAAGAAATAAACCCCTTCATGCCATTTCGAAAAATCATGCCCCACCAAAGATAACCATTATTCAGATGTCTATACCATAATATTTGCCTGGATTTGTAATTTTTAAACCGTTCAGTATATTTTCTTTGTGCCAGCTTCTGTCACCCATGTTTGTGAGATTCAACCGTGTTGTTGCATGCAATACACTGTACATTTGTACTGCTACATAATCTTTTATTGCATGAATATACCAAATATTTATTTATCCACTTTACTATTGATGGGAATTTGGGCATGTTTTTCCAGTTTTTGATTATTACAAATAATGGTTTATGTGTATTCTTGTATGTGTCTTTTTTTTGGTACCCATCAGCCCACATTTCTGTTGGATATGTGCCTTAGACTGCGCAATCATACAGTATGGAGATACTGCCAGACTCTTTCCCAAAGTGTGATACCAATTCATACTTCCATAGCAATCCTTGAGCATTTCAGGTGTTTCATATCCCCATCAACATTTGGTATTATCAATCTTTTAAATTTTAGCCAACTTGGTGGGTGTGTAGTGATATCATAGTGTGGTTTTAATTTAGGCTTTCCTTATGACAAATGAGCCTGGAAAACTTGTCGTCTTTTACTTTTTTTACTTTTACTTTTTTTTTACTTTTACTCTTTTCTGCAAAGCCATTCAAATATATTTTTTGCCATTTTTTTTCTCAGCACAACTATGCTTTTCTTATTAATCTGAAAAAATTCTTCATGCACTCTGGATACAAGTCCTTTATGATGTACATTAAAGTTATTTTCTCCCACCTTGCGGTTTACATTTTCACTCTCTTAATGGCATGTTTTGATAAAAAGAAGTTCCTTATTTTAACATAGTCCAATTTATCAATCTGTTTCTTTGTGGTTGTACTTACACAGATGTATACTTAAGAAATATTTGCCTATCCCAAGATCATGAAGATCTTTGTCTTTTAGAAGCTTTATATTTTACATTTCATATTTAAGTCTATAATCCATTTGGAATCTATATCTATGTATGGTATACGGACCAAAATTCAATTGTTGCCATACTGATATCCAATTAGCAGAGCACTATTTCATTGAAAAGGCCATTCTTTCCTCATAGCTCTGCAGACCCACCTTTGCCACAAATTAACTGTCCATACATGTGTTTGTTTCTGGACTCCTTAATTTGTTTTCCTCTGATTCATTTGTCTGTCCTTGCCTCAACACCAGTGTTAATTACTTTATAATAAGTTCTAACATCCGGCAGCAAGATTGCCATATTATTGGCCCTTTCCATACAAGTTTTAGAATGATTATCAATTTCTGTTCCCCCCAAAACAAATCTGTTAGCATTACGAATTGGACTGCATTGAATTTACAGAATGACTTAGGAAAGACTATTACATTCACAATACTTAGTCTTTCAATCAATGGACATCACATATCTCTCCATTTACTTATGACTTCTTTAGTTTCTCTCAATAATCCTTTAGAGATTTCTTTGATGTCTTTCACATTTTTATTTCTAGGTATTTGAATATTTTGATAGGACTGTAAATCATGCTACTTAAAAACTTTATTTTCTAAATGGTTGTTCCTGGTTTATAGATACAAAATTGAATTTTGTATTGAGACTTTGCAATAGGAAACTTACTAAATTACTAACTTTGATATTTTATCTATGGATTCTTTTTTTTTTCTATATATGTATGAGGGCTCATCTATGATATCAGTTTTCTTCTTTCTGATCCTTATATTTTCAATTCATTTTTCTTGACTTGCCACACTCTGTGGGATAGAAGTGATGAAAGCTGGAACATTTTTAGTATTTCACCACTAAGTATGATATTTGCATTAGGTTTTTTTTCTTTGCAGATATCCTTACTCAGAATAAGAAAGTTCCTTTCTACTCCTAGTTTGTCAAGATTTTTTTAAAAATCATGGATATGCGTTGAATTTTAGCAAAGGCCCTTTCTAAACAACTATTAACATAATCATATTGTTTCTCTTGCATCCTTTTTTTAATATGAAATTGCATTGATTTTTCACTTGAGTTCTTTTACCACTTTTGGAAAACTGTTGGTCATTATCTCTTCAAATATAGCTTCTATATATGCCTTATTACTACGTTATTAAGTATGAAGTCCACAATTTCCTTAAATACTGAGTTTGACAGTTGATATCTCTGACATCACTTTGAAGCTTCTTGTTTTATTTTTATTGTAAAGATACATCCCCAGTCTTTCAAACGCATGGTATGGCTTGTGATTATCTGTCAAAATTTTTTTTAGAGAAATTTTTGTGAAACCATGGATAAGTCAAAAATTCATGTTATTTTTGAATATGAGTTCTGTCATGGAACCAATGCAGCACAAACAGCTCAAAATATCAACCAAGTGTTTGGGAAGGATGTGGCTAATGAATGCGCAGTACATCGATGGTTTGAGAAGTTCCGTCTGGTGATTTTAATCTTAAAAATGAGCCATGTGGGCGACCTGAGACCAAAGTAGATAATGATGAGCTGAAAGCTATAGTGGAAATGAATCCATCTCAACCTATGCATGAATTAGCAGCAAGGTTTGACATTACTATTCCAACAGTATTGGACCATTGGAAACAAATGGGCAAGGTAAAGAAGCTGGATAGATGGGTACCGCATGAATTAAATGAGCATCAGAAGAGAAATGGCCTCGAAGCTTGTCTTTCTTTGTTGTCATGACATAAAGACAAACCATTTTTACATTGTATTTTTATGTGTGATGAAAAATAGACTGTTTTTGACAATCGCAAGCATTTGGCACAATGGTTGCATAAAGATGAAGTGTCAAAACACAGTCCAAAACTGAATATTCATCAAAAAAAAGCTAATGGTGTCTGTTTGGTGGTCCAGCACTGGTATTATACACTACAGCTTCATGAAACTGAGTCAATCCATTACAGCAGATGTCTACTGCAACCAATTGGACAAAATGATGAGGATGCTTGCAATTAAGCAGCAGAGATTGTACAACAGAGACAGGCCAATCGTCAAGCAAGACAATGCTCGACCACATTTTGCACAAACAACGCTGCTCAAACTACAGAGGTTGGACTTCGAAACTCTCTGTCATCCACTATATTCACCAGACCTTGCACCAGCTGACTACCACTTCTTCCAGGTTTTGGACCACTTCTTGCAAGGAAAATTATTCAATTCTCAACAAGCTGTGGAAAATGCCTTTTATGATTTCATCACCACTCACCCTCCAGTCTTCTTCACTGCTGGCATAATAAACAAGCTACTGTTAAGATGGCAAAACTGTGTTGTTGATAGTTTAGGCACATACTTTAATTGTACTGCTTCTCGTTTGAGATGTAATAAACTACACCTTTGATTTGGAATCAGACATTTCATATTTAATGACCTAATATTAAAGCTCTTCTTGGAATGAGTATCTTGCTTAGGAGCACCTTCAACGGCTTTCCAATACCTGGAGTGAGAGAGAGGAAGCACAAACTCTTCAACATGGTACTCAAGGACTCCCAATCTGTCTCCACCTATTTGATCTTTACAGCCTCACATTTCAAGAATTTCTTATAGATATCACAGGTTTCAGCCAAACTGAAATGCTTACCATTTCCCAACCTCATTTCAGTGCCATTACCTGTATTATTCTCTCCAACCAGGACACTCTACATTTCCTCGCTTCCAGGGGAGAACACATCTATTATCCCAGATTCTGTTCCAAGGCAACCCCCTTCCCATTGCCCTGAAGGACCATGGGAGCTGGCATCTGGGGGTTGTCATTACCAGTTATGTGACCTTGAACAAGCTGCTGAAGTGGACTTGAAGATTATACGTGAAGACTCTCCAGCACATTCCTGTCACACTGAGGTCCCTCAATGAATATTAGTATCTTTGTCTTTTCTTTGCCTTACTGTTTCAACTAAAAGTGACTTATCCTTTTTAAAAATTTCTATAGAACTTAGTCCACATGCCTCTGTTTCTTTGTAGAACTGTATTTGCCACAGTAATTAATCCAGTGCTTAGCATGTTGTTTATGATAACCCATTCATTCATGCATATACTCATTCATTTACTGAGCTGAGAGCTGGGGCCCAAAGCTACACAGATGAACACGACCAAATTCTATCACCCACAAAAAGCTCACAGTCTAAGTGGGGGAGACAGTAATGCAATCATCTACTTAGGTGTTTAAATGTTGTCTGTGTGTTACACATAATGAGAGAGATATACACAAAGGGAAAGAATTATTAGGCCACGTGCATTAGGGTGGGCTGTAATGTTACACCACAGTAAAGCAGACGGCATATGAATTCTTCTGAAGGACCACATTATTCAGGTGTACTGATCATATCTCACAAAATCCAATTGTGTGGATTTTTCTTTACAACCTTCAGCTGTGAGAGGTCTAGCTAGAGAAGGCACGTGAAGTTTTCACTCATATTATTGATACTAGTGGGAGATTCCCCACTCAAGGTTTCACAGTGGGGAGTCACAAGGCTGGTACACTTTTAACCCTCTAGGCTAAATTCAGCCCAGGAAACTGCAGCAATACAGATGAACAGCCTAACACATTTTCTTTAAACAGAAATATTAATAGCTTTAGCTTTCCCTAGACCTGAGCATTTGATGCAAATGCATGTCTTTTGGGTTTAGAACATTTTAAAAAAATCATCTACAGTTAATTTTGTTAACAGTGGCTTGTGTGAAGCTATATAATGGTAAGAGGGAGAGAGCTGGGGTCAGACAGACCAAGTACTTTCTATTCCACCACACTAGCTGCCTGAGTCTAAGCGAGTCTCCTTCTTATCTTTAAAGGGGGTGGTGAGAATGTGCACAGCAGTAAAGCTTGTTGTCCACATTAAATGCTGGCCAGATAAACACTTAGGTAGTGCCCAGCTCATGGTAAGTGTAACACATTGGAAAATCTCTTTATTGAGATGCTTTTGAAACAAAAATTTAAGAAAGCAGTCTTTCAATTAGCCAGAATTCAACTTTACCCTTTTTGGATTAGATGCAGACAACTTTTGACTGTGATGAACTTGAATTAGGCCACCCTTTTGCTATATTTTTAAGGCACCAATAGGGAAGTCCATTAGGCTCCTGTGGGCGTTAGGTACAGTGCAGATATTTACGTGCCAGTTAAACCCACCGGTCAGAATCTGTGGTGGGGGGTGGTGGGGACCTGGTGATGTGCATTCTAACTAGTTCCTTGGGTGACTATGCATACTCTAGTTTGAAAACTGCTACAAAAAGTAAATAAGGATAGAAATCAGAGTTTCTTTTTCTTAAAAAAACTGTAAGTCATTCTAAGTTTAAATAGAAATACTTTTATTTTTGGTTACCCTTACTATGAATTCAGTTTCCTATGGATGACTGGAAGTAATCTGAACAACCTATTTTCTCCTGTTGCTCCTTCGTGTATTTTCCATTCCCTGTCTCTGATAAATAGCAATTTGTAACTAAAATAGGAACAGAGTGAAGTTATATGGGATAATCTGTCATTATCACCAACAAAATGAAGATGGGAACATTTAGAAGTATGGGCATGGAATCCCACAGGGCTCTGGAAGAATATTCACCAGTTCAGACTACGGTGAAGACAACAAGCAAACTTTGTGCATTTTCTGTTTGGATTTGAAGACTGGAGAAGAGATAACAGGGTGAAGAGAAAGGAGCAAAGATACAATTCCTCTCACAACAGACAGTGGGAGACAGTGGCAGTGGCAGAGGTGGGCGTGGGTATGAGACAGGGAAAATCGGCGCTGCCCGCCCTCAGCCTGGTGGATGAGAACGGTAATGTGAAATACAGACTGCAGAGAAGGGGCAACACACAGCTCCCCGTCCAGCCACGGTTCCGCATGCTCGGCAGCTGCTGTTGCAAAGGCAAAGTGCTGAGCACTGACAGGAACTGGGTAGTTTCTGAAGTCTCCCCATAGCCTGGCAAAATAAATATGTGCTTCATTCTACTTTAAGTAAACTTTTGTTCTAAGCTTAAAATGAGATGGTATCTTTTTTACAACTCTATTTCTTTGGAGTATTGTCTATTAGTATCAAAAATCATAGCTGCACTCTCAAAGGCACACACTTGATGTAGAACACTCCACATACATTTCACATCAAAATCAGTGCTGAGGAAGCTATTTGAACAGACAGGGTTGATTCGAATTTATTTTAGCATCCAACGACTTTGGCTCAGAATTCAAGGTCTTTTACAATTGAGCTTCCAACTTGGAGTAGCTAACGCTTGTTGAGTGCTCTCAAAGTGTCAGGAGAAGGCGTCTATACAATAACCCTAGGTGGCATAGTCTCATCCCCATTCACAGAGAGGAAATCCGAGGCACAGAGCAGAGGAATAACTTGGTAATCAGTGGCAGAGCTGGGATTTCAACCCAGGCAGTCTGACTCCCGAGCCAGACTGTGCTACACAGGCTCTGTCTTCCCAGCTGTCTCTCACTGCTCGCATATTCGGGAGGCGAGTTTGCCACACTGAAATGCTCCCTGGTTACACCAGGCCTTTTCACACCTCCGGACTTTTGCACATTCTATTCCTGCCTCTTGAAATGCTTATCTGAGTTTTCACCTCCTAGGTGATGCTTTCCTAACTTGTCCTGGCAGAGCTGGCTGTGCCCTGTGCTCTTGAAACACTTTCCTCCGCTCTTAGAAAAGCAAGATGCAGACTGTCCTGGGATTTTTCTGAATACAGGTCCCCCTTCTCCACTAGCCACTGAGCAACTCTGGAGAAGGGACTGACTGGGTCATCTTCATCCTGGTATCCCCAGTGCCCAGCACACATCTGAGACAAAGTACCGGCCCAACATGTATTTTCTGATTGGATTAACCTGTGCCTTGCTTCTTATACAATGAGATGTTTCCTCACTTCATTAAGGTATGTTTTCTCAGTGTCACCATTCTGGACTGAACTTTGCTGACATCTAGCCACTGAGAAACTCGGCGAGATCTTAAAAAAAATCTGTAAAGGGCCCCCATTTTTCTTCAGTTAATAATATAAAGAAGACTGCATTGACATGGTTAAATTCCCAGGACCCTCAGTTGTTTAGGGATGGACTAAATGGCTGGTATCATTGCCTACAAAAGTGTCTTGACCTCGATGGAGCTTCTATTATGAGAAATAAAGTTTACATTTTTTATTTTATCTTTTAATTCCATTTTTCCACCAACTATTTGAAGTCCTCTCATATATATAAACAGAGACGTGCAAACATATATGCATATATGTACACACGTACACATACATATAAAAACACACACATATATACATAAACAGACAAATCACAAATACAAACATGGAAATCAGACACACACACAAGTCCACACAAAAACATAAACACACATATACACAGGTGTATGTATACATATGCAAATGCACAATATACATACATGTACACATGCATTCACATATAAATGCATAGATGCATGTGCATACATGCAAATACATACCCATATCCCAAATACACATGTAATGCATACAAGTGCATAAACACCATATCCATGCATATATTAACACATGCATATGAAGACACCCATACATGTGCACACATATACAGATAAACATAGTTATGCATACATACAATACACATATACCTATGTACACATATACATATATATGTTTATATGGGAGTTTATGAACTCTCCCAAGAGGATAGAAGCTCTATGCAAGTAGGAACTTGGCTTTGTTTACCATTATATCTAACGGACCTATATCAATGCCTGACATACAGAAGGAAGATGTCATCTATTTGTTAAATGAAGAAAAGAACCTTTGAATTTCTCTTGCCCACTGCTATTATTCACAATTTAAATGTATTAAAAATACATTAATCATAGCTAAATAGACATAGATGGCCAGGCATTCTTCTAAGTGCTTTACAGATATAAGCACATTTTGAGATAGGTTCTATTATTTCCATTTCACAGACGGGGAAAATGTGGCACGGAGTGCCAGGTGACTTCCCAGCGGCACACAGCCAGCCAGAGGAACCGCGATTTGAATCAGTTATGTGTTCTTAACTATTGTGCTGCGTTTTAAATTTTCACTGTCTTCAGAGAGCCAAATTCTTACATCAGAGTTGTAGTACAGAGTACGGATAAAGATTGGAGTTATGGAAAGGCGGGGTGGGGGAGGTGCTGTTGAATGATATAACTGGAGATTTTGATTTTTCTATTTTCCAGGAAATTTTCCTTTTTAGTTTCTCCACATATCGATACTGTCTACAGAGTGTACTGAGGCAGTCCTCAAGATGCCTAGTATGGGGAAATTTTAAAAAGTATTTCTCTTTGCTCTTTACAATGACTTATAATGAATGCACAGTTAAGAGAAAATTGAAAACAAGAAAATGAACCAGACCTACGGAGAGATAATAAGGAAGCAGCCAGCAGTTTAGACGTGAAGCTGCCGTTGTGGGGCAATAACTCAAGATGAGCATTTTCCCACCCTCAGCTGCTGATGTGCAAGGCCCAAAGTAAACATTAGTGCTCAGAAATAGCATATGGATGCGAAGCCCCATGCATTGAGTTTCTGTGCCATGATAAACAGTGGACCTGATCCCACTCTTGCAGCCAGTGACGCAAGTGCAATCTTAGACTCTGGGCCCCCAAGCAAACACTTTTCCGGCAGTCTTCTACCTTTTGAACTTGGAGTGGGAAGTCCTCCTAACAGGTGGTTGGCAGCTTCAGAACCTGAGGCTGGGTTATTCTGTGTGCTTTTTGTTTTTGTTCCCAAGTTTGGCAAAGGAAAACAGCAGCTCATTTTCTCAGCCATAAATGAATACATGAGAGAATGAGTAGAACCTTCTGGTTAAAAATTCCCTCTGAATACCAGATAAGGTTCTGGAGCTGAAGAGATGGTCAGAGATTTGCTTGAAATCAGGGAATCTGGGCACAGGAGCTCATGTTGGATCAAGACACTGCTCCATTTCCCAGGCAGCACTTGTTCCGTTGTCAGATGCAAAGGCTGCACCAAAGCAGACGTGGAGACCTGGCAGGGGCACACAGGGGGCTTGCATCTCGGATCCAGCCTTTCCTGGTCCTGCAACTCCAGGCAAATCCCTCTACCTTGTGAAGTGTCAGTTTTCTCAATCATTAAAGGGAAGTAAAAATACCTTCCTTGTTCCTGGGGTGCTGGTTTGAAAATGGCAAGTCACTACACAAATGAGATTAGTATCAGTATTAATTAACAAAACTACTCGACAAAATTAATATCAACATCAATATTACTGATCTCTCTACTATACAGCCAAAAATAGCTACTTATCCCTTTCCTACCCTGGTCTAATAGGCCTGGCCTTATTCCCCACGACTGATGGAACTCAGACTCCTGTGCTACTTTAAATATCCTTTATTAAAGTCGCTTTCCCATTCCGGGCTTCAACTTTCTCACCTAAAAAATGCATCTAGAAACATATCTACCCAGAATAGTGTTAAATAGAAGCTCAATCTTCTGTTATAGATACAAATATGCATTGGTGTAAGTGTAGGCTAATGTAAGTAAAGGTAACTGAAGGCACAGACATACCTAGACACACAGAAATATACTGGGTGGGGTAAGTAGAGGAAAGCTCATAGGCCCTGCAGTCAGAAAGAGTTGGGCCCAGAACCCAATGTCATCATTTATTAAAATGTCACCCTGACCAAGTTATTAAACCTTGATTTCCCTGTATGTTAAATGCAGAAAATAATGGTAGCTCACAGCACGGTTGTAAGCTGACAATAGTGAATATTAATGTACCTAACAAATTGGCACAGAGCAGGTGTTCAATAAATGGTTGGTGAAATAAAAATAACTGCTCTGAACTCTTTGGAAGGAACTTGAATACCAGGTGTTTTTATTATTACCAGCTTTGAGGGAGATTCTTTTAAGCTTAGTGTGGATTGTGACAATAAAACAAAGAGATGTATCCATGTGTGGCTTAAGAAAACTAACTTACCTGTTTAATAGTCACCCATGATACAGGCTGTAATAACACATTCAGGATTCATTCCTTTTTCCTAATTTGGGGATGGCATAGTACAGTGGGGACAGGGGCCCTGGCCAATGAATTAGGACGTGTGAATTATAAATTCAACTCTGACAGTAATTTGCTGGGGTAACCTTTGATGACTCACCATTTTTCGGGATCTCAGTTTTCTCATCTGCAAATTGAAGAATTTGGTATAGAAGATCTTTGAACAACCTTTTAGTTCCAAAGCCTATGATTACTCATTATCCAAACAGGAGTGTGTGTATCAAACTCAAAGTGTTCTGATTTCATGGCAGCTTCCCAGCTGCATATACTGAATTCTGTGACACAGAATTAAAAAGTGGGGAGACAGCGGAGCTGGCTATAGCCCCAGGGCCCTGGATTGCTCCCAGCTTTCTGTCCACAGGGTAAAAGCCTGGCCTCCCAGCTAAGGCCCGGCCTTTGCAGTCCAGAGAAGCACATCACTTCAAGGACGCCTTGGAGCCTGGGAAAAGGAAATATGAAATTATCCCTCCCCCATGTACCTTCTCTGCCCCTCCGCCACAGGAGCGCAGCTGCTGGGGTCTCAGGCAGTGGTGGTTTCTCATTAAACCAAACCTCAACTTAAAACAATAAACTTGCAATCACATTAACATATTCCGCCGCCCACCTTCTGATTCATATCCAGGAATTCCCGGAATTGTCCTTGCTCTATCTGCTCAGGGACTGGCACAGCTCTTCTCCTCCCAGATTCCTGTATCTGGGTTTCTAATCCCCTCTCCTCATTTCTCTCAGACCGCCTGCCTCTGGATCCCCCGTCTCTCCCTTTGCGGATAAGCTCCCTCCTGCCCCCAGCTTTTGGCTGGAGCCTGGGCCTGGCCTCTGCGCATCACAGCACTGCTTTGGCCTGCTCCGCCTACTTGGCAGCAGCACGTCCCTACTGCTGCAGACCCCCAAGTCCTCAGTGCCAACCTGTCCTCCCAGGCTGTCTCCTCTGGGTACCAGGAGACAACTTCCACACTTAGAACCAGATTCTCAGGCCCCACCCCAGACGCTAAGACTGAGAATCCTCAGCAGGCAGGGGGCCTGGGAATCCGTATTTTTTAAAGGCTCCCTCATCTAGATTTAGTAAACCCTATTTCTGATTTTTTAAAATCCTCTCCTATTTATTATATTAATTATTAATGAATTCAGTGATTTACTGGGGACTGACTATGTGGGCTCTATGCTGGACGATGGGCACACAAAGGTGGGCATGATTTGGTGGGAAAACTGAAAGAGGTATGTTGTTTCAGAAACATGGAGCAGGGACTGATTGATGTTTTTCTAAAAGTGGGATTAAATTTGGAGACATTTCTACAGTGGAAGTAACTGAGTGCTGATGGACGAGCAGCAAAGGAAAGGAGCAGAATATGTACGATGTGTCAAAGAAGGATCACAGGTCCCATGAGGCTCGACTCTCACTAAGACAGATGGGGCAGGAACCACCCGGCACACCCTACTCCTCGGGCTCCACTTCTACTTTCTTGTCTCATGAATACTTTTACAGAAGAGTTAATTTCACAAATACATTTTGACAAAATACTAATACATTAGCAAAACCCTTATTTTGGGTTGCTTTTTGGCCTCTACAGAAATAAACTGAATTGATGAAGGGAAATAATGTTACTGGAGGTGTTTCGGGATAGAGCAGGGTTTCTAAGCTTCTGTGCTATTGACATTTGAGGCTGGATAATTCTTTGCTATGGGGGCTTGGCCTGAGCACTGTAGCATGTTTAGCGGCATCCCTGGCCTCTGTCCACAACATGCCAGTACCACTCCCCCTTCCCTAGATGTGATAAAACATTCTGCAGTCACTGGGGGTTAAAATCACCTCTGGTTGAGAACCACTGGCCTAGAGAAAAAGAATATGAGCTTTGGAGTCAGACTCAAGTTCAAATCTTCTTGGGACATAAGTTATACGATTGCGGAATGTTATTCTTTCTGCCTTCAATTCCTTCATGTACAGAATGAGGAAATAACCTCTACCTTGCAGGATTATTGTGAGGAGTAAGAGTGGAGTAAGCGCAGTATCAGGCGGAGTACGTGGCACATAGAAAGCAAGGAAGAAACGGCTGTAACAGCCGCGGTACCAACAACAGTGGTGGTTCTAATACTTGTTCTTATTAATGATGTTGATAATATTATTTCATTGGTAGAAATAAAGCCTAATTTAAGTTTAAAAGTTACACTGAGTAAATAAATTCCACTTTGCCAAGAGGTGGTAACAGGGTGGGAAATTTTGCAATTGCATTAACTGGATATCACTTTCTCTAGGAATCCTTTTTATCATTCTTCAAGTCTCAATTTTGAGTCCATTTTATGTTTTTCCTCAACTGTCCATATATGGCACAAATAATTATAATTATTTATTTACTTGTTTTCTTTATTAGACTACAAATTCCCACAAGTTCACATTTCTCTCATATTCACCGTATATCCCCATCAACTAGTAAAGTGGGTCATTCGTAAATATTTTTGAAAGACTTTCCTTTTTCAAGATTTGTTACTTGCCCACATGAAATTCTAAGGGTCAAATCAAGGGAATAGTGGACCCCATTTTAATAGAAATGCCACTTGTTACAACACAGTGATAAGTGTGTGCTATGCAATCAGGTGGTGTGGGCTTAAATCACTCATCTACCACTTAAGTGTGACTTCTGGAAAGTTAGGTAGTCTTGTGAGCCTCAATTGTCTCATTTGACAAATGGAACAAAATAATAGCATGTGTAAAGTTGCTTTGAGAATAAATGTACAATAACAAAGATCTATTCTTGGGTCTATAACTCACTCACTTTGAGACTTGGTTGTTCCATATGATAAATGAGGGTACACATTCTTTCCTAACTTCACTACAAAGTTGCTACGAGGAGTAAATTCTATAGTGAACACAGATGTGCTCATAAATATAAAGTTTACAAATGTAAGAGATTATTGCTAATTAAGTATATTTCTTGGTCAAACATGCTATTAATACTTTTAGTATATATACTACTTACAAATAAATACTCTCCTATAATCAAGTTATCTAAAATTGTTGCCTACCTACTCTCTGTTCTAGAACACTGATAATGGTGAGACAAGAAATTGGCATGTTTTATTGCTCACTGGAACAAACTATGCTTTGTTCTAGGAGGGCATGGACCAGACACCATTTTTGCAAGAGTGGCTAAATTCTTCTGCCATTAAAAAAGGAAAAGACATTCAAAATCTTCATTTTGGCTTGACTCTGCAACTAAGATGAGCAATTTAAACCAATTCAACATCTGGCCTAGATGAGTAATTTAAGCCAATTCAACATCTGGCAAAGAATCCATCCAGTATCAGTAATCAAAGAGTCATGTCAAACCTAGGCACAAAGTTTGCTCTTGGCCAAAACCTGCTCATGTGACGGGAACAAGAAGGACAGAGATTTCCAAGCATCTAGGAGTAGCTCAGGGAGTACACAAACTTTTGCTCCTAGTGAACTGAGCCAGCTATACCTACTGTATAACAGGTTACCATATCTCTCAGTTGTAATATTCACCCCTCCCAGAGGGAATGCCATTCATTCATTCATTCACTTATTCACTAAATATGCGCATGGTTAAGAGTCTTCCATTTGCAAAGAACTATGCAGGCTGCTGGGATATGAGGATGAAACAACAAGGTACTAAAAGAGTTTAAAAGAGTTTACAAATCAGTAGATGAGACAGTGTTGTACACACAAACCTGCAAGTGCGAGACACAGCGGGAACAAAGGGGAAAGAGTGCTCAAGTCAGCTTGGGGAGTCAGGGGAGACTCCCAGAGGAGATGGCACAGGATTGAAGACTTGATGTATAGTCAGGAGTTCATCTGATAGATAAGAGCAACTGAGAGGAGAGGGGCCTGAGACAGAAATCAGCTTGTTATTGCCTTTCAGGATAGTTGGGGTGCCGGAGCCAAGAACAGACCTGGAACAAAGTTAATGTTTTTTTTTTACAAGCTAGAAAAATACCAGCAGCAGGAGCCCTGGTCATAACCACCCCCACAAAGTGCAAACAAAGCTACTCCTATCTTCTGGCTGTCTGCTGGAGAACTTACTAACCAGCACCTTAAGAACAAAATGTTCTTTTATCATTGATTTTTATTCCCACAAAGTCCTTCCTCCTCTTTTCCAGAACTGGAAAAAGCATGCATGGAGGTGTACTTGTGTCTTTGATCTTTATCCTCCCTTCTCAGGCTTTCCTGGGGCTGGAAAGCCAGAGGTATTTCTCCAAAGCAGAGTGTGGACCCCTCCTGCAGGTCAGAATGTGGGGTCCGAGGCAGGTGAGGCCAGGTCAGCACCTGAAGTGACCATAGTCATTAGGGTCTGTTTGCGAGACACCTGGCTAGCATCCAATTCTGACTCCAAAGCTGGGATCTCCCTTGACATTCAGGGATCTCTCAGCACAGAGTTTTTGAGGTTGTTTCTGACCTCAACCTACATGGAATCTTAAAGGCCTGAGTCCTGCATTCTGTTACAGAGAGCTGGAGGAGGAAAGTTAGGGCAGATTCAGTGAAGGCAGAGGGAGTCCAGAAGCCTCGGTTCTTCTCCAACTGCCTATCCAACAGGAAGACAGTTCTCCTGACGAACACTGCCTACCAGGGTAGTAACTCCGAGAGCTTCCATTTATGGAGCTCCTACTTCATGCCAGGCATTGTGGTTCCAGAACGAGAAAACCAAAGAGAAATGCCTCCTATGTGCCAGACAGTCTGCCAGCTGCTTTAACTATTTACATCATTAGTTCTCCTAACAGTCCTGGGAGAGGGCACTGCTGTCTCTTACTGCAGAAGAGGAAAGGAGAGTGCTGCAAGGCCCCGTATTTGTAGGAGAGTAGGAATTTAAATCCACTCTTCAGGCTCTGTGTTGAGGGGCCTTATCACAGCATCACAATATGTCTCAGGGCATTAGCTGTCCAAATCAATACTATCAAGCTAGAATCATGCCAGGCCAGTGGAGAACAATGAGAATTTTCTCTCCAAAAGGAGTGGGACTTTGTCTGATTTATTCACTGCTGATAATCCCCAGTGCCTAGACTAGTAACTGACAGGGGCATGAACTTGATGTATGTCTTTAGAGAATGTGCTTGGACCAGTGGGTAACCTTTCGCGACTTTCAGACTTCTGTTCTCCTCCACATCTCGATAGGGGCATAGGCAGGTTGGGAAATGAGCAGGAACATTTGCTCCCAGGCCTCCTCTCTTTCCTACACATCCTGAATTGGCTGCAAGGTGAAGGGGAAAGAAGGAGGCATAAGAAGGTATATAATAAGGATAAAACTTCGCCAACCCCTTTATTAAGTAGGTCTTTACTGTCCCAAAGTCACTGAGAACCCTCTTCCTGTGCTCTTCTAATGCGATGGGGGCACATAATTGATCTCATGAATTAGCAACCACAGTTTAAAACAAAACATTGTTAGAATGAAAGGAAAAAATATATGGTTATAGCTGAAGTGAGAGATACTGAGAATCAAAATGCACTAGTTTGTTGAAAGAAGAACAATTTAGAGAATTTCTCAATATGTCTGAATGTTCCAAGGAAGGCTCTGCAGAGAAGCAAGCATCGGATATAGTTCTTCACGTTAGAGGAGAAGCTAGCCCTTCTTGCACCCTTCCTGGCCACTACTGGCACCTAAGCTCAGGCCTTAAGGAATCCAAGGCCCTTATTCTATCTTTCCACTTAAAAAACTTACTTTTGGAAAATATGGGAAAATGCACTATCTTGGGAGCATTTGAATTTCAAAAGGAAAAAAGGTCTAAGCCAAAGCTTCTAAGAGTAAAATTTTTGTCACTAAGCATTTCACTTTAGGAAAAAGGTGGGGGTCACCTGTCAGTCTCCCCTCCTGTAGGGTACAGCCAGTATTGGTCAGAAGTGAGAAGGTGTGTTTTGGCACATCCCTTAGGGAACTTTCGGAAACCCCAGTGCCTACGGCTTCCCAAGGGGCAGCTCTCTTTCTTTCAGCATGTGGTGATCCCAGCCAAGTGCATGTCACCTGGGAGGGGGTGGATAATTGAGACTGTCACCCCAGGGATAATTGAAAAAGCATGATGGGGAAAGTTTCCCTGGCCTCACATGTGATCTGGAATGTCAGGATTGCTAGGGAATAAGAATACTCCATGTCTGTCTAAACCTCAAGTTCTCTCTGCACTTGTACTTAAAAACCAAAATTATTGCATTCTAATCAAAAGCACAAATGGCTCATAATGAAAGGTGTTTAGAGAAAAACACCCCCTCCTGTAATCAGAACTACATTACATACCATTCAACTGACCTACACATATTATCAGTTGTTTACTAATTCTCAGGCATGGCGTTACATCCTGTGGACATAAAGATGAACAGGACTGACATGCTCATCATGGATTGCTGAGAGCTGTCCTGTTTCTGCAAGTCTATGTACTATGCAGAAGACACTGCTTAATATTCTGGTGAATAAGGAAACAAATTAACCTTCGCTCTACAGGTTAAGGCCACTTCACCTTATTCTTGCCTTAAAGCAACTTTATTCATTATTAAATGAATAAACTTATCGAGCACCTATAAGAACCAGATACAGGGCTTGGCATGAGGGATACGAGATGAGTAATATAATGTCCCTGCCCTCAGGGAGTTCACAGTCTAGTGGAAAAGACAAACAGACAAATCAGAAATCACAACACAATGGTGATAATTTCTTCAAATAGTTTGCTGAAAGAAGAACAATTTAGAGAATGTCCGAATATGTCTGAGTGTCCCATGGAAGGCTACACAGAGGAGAAATCATCCGATATGGAATCTTCAGGTTAGAGGAGAAGCTGGCCAGCTGGAGAAGTAGGGGACCAGTCATGCTCGGCAGACACACGCCTGCCAAGCCATGGAGGTGTAAACGTATGGATACAGTGCTGGAGGAATGAGCAATAGGAGTATCTGAAAGATAACTCCTGGCTGTAGCATGAAGTAGGAACCAGAATATCCTTCTAAGGTTTTTGATCATGATCCACAGTTAAAAAATTCATTGTCAGCAAGGCGCAGTATACACATGTGCACGCACATAAAACGGGCACACAGCTGCATAGAGCAGTGCTTACCCTTACGACATGAGATGCATTCTGATCTTTTCTACCCAGTTCTATTCTATTCCATTCCATTCCACTCTGAAAATTCAACGGTCATGTCCTGCTAAATTGACCACTTGAATTATGAACCACAGTTTAAAGCAAAGCATTGTTGGAATGAAAGGCTAGGAAAAAAAAACATGGCTATAGTTGAAGTGAGATACTGAGAACCAAAACAACTACCAAAAAACCCCCAAAAAACTAAAAACTGCAGTAAGGATGGAGAAGAGGATACTCACCAAACTTTATTGTAATTCTTCGTTTCATTGTGTGCTTTCCCACTAAGATTTGGGGAAGAGACTTTGGTTTTCTTTGTTTTGTTTTAAATTTGCTGCCCCCTAGCACCATGCCTGGACATGGTAAGTGCTCAAGGGGTATTTGATGACTAAATGAATACATGAATGACAGGTTGGAGAGTTATGCAGATGAAATCAAGACCACAATCAAAGAATCGGATATAGGACATAGCCAAATATATTATGGAAACAAATCTATCAAACTTACAAGAGTTTTGGAGTACCATTAGGAAAAAAGTATAGGTAAGTACACCAGTTAGAAATTAATGTATCTTTTTCAAATTTTCAATAAACCAAAGGATCATCCAGATGTTTATTCAAATAATTTTTTCCCATCATTATATAGAAAGAACTCAATAAAACTATAAATAAATTCTATATTTGATGAAAAGTTCTATAATTCTATTCAAATGCCTAACTGTAAAAGGCTTTTCATTACTATATCTTGAAACACCAGTCCTTGACTTTCGCTTTGAAAACATAAAAGGGGTGTGTCAGGTTCTGGGGACCCCTCCATTTGAACACAATGTGGGCCATAGCCATGGAGTGAGAAATTACCTAGTCCTCCTGCATGGGCATCAATGAGTGAGGCTGCCACTGCAGTCCCCACGGGAAGGCCAAGGTCTTTTGCTGCCTCTGATGTGAGCCCATTTCCGAGAGAAGCTCCAGGAGGCAGAACTTGGTTTCCTGGATAAATAGGAGAAAAAACAAACACCCATCAGTTTGAAAAAACACAAAAGCAAACAGAGGGTTTTCCTAAGAGAACCTCTTTGCTCCCTCCTCCCTCCTCTGCATTTTCTCAACTTGGCAAAGATAAAAAGCATGCAGCCATGAAGAGTCCCTTTGTTCATTTGAAGGCTTAGGTGTACGTGCTTGGTACCTATGGGTCATTCTCTGGGTTGCTTTACAAAGCCAGGAGCTCTGAGGCATCATTCAAACCAGAGAAAGATTCTCTTAATGGGAAATTCTAAAAAGAATATAAACACAGTAGCCTCTTGAAGACCAGGTTAAGATGCCCGAACTATTCTAAATGGGCTTCCCAACACAGCAGCTCTACCAGCACAGTTTACACACAAACACACACACACACACATGCATATGTTCACACATCCACACATACTTCCTGATGTGCGCATATTCCTAAGGATGTCAAAAAAACTTACTCCTATAGTTGCTATCAGAAGATAAGGAGGTGAAGTATTTTGTACCAATAAAGAATTTGTTAAAAGTTTTTCTCAGCTAGAAAAGACAGTGCAGGCTAAACCTTGCAAACTTTACAAGGTTACTACTTGCACAACCATAGAACACAATTTAAATGATGTTCTTTGGAGTTGTGCAATGCAGTGACCCTGATATTTCAAGTGACCTTGAATTTTTGCAATCAGTCGGGCCTTCGGTTAAGAATGAATTGACTGACTTGCTTTGTGAGGGCGCTGTGGGGCTGTAAAAGGCAGTTCTTGCCCCCAACTTCGTTAGGAAGATGAGATAAGGGCACAGAGAACCACCTAAGTCAGAATAGAATGAAATGATCCATCTGCTACCAGGTAACAGAGTCTGAACCCTCTCCCACTGCCGAAGGAATTCTAATAAGTATTTCTGCACTGTAGGGAGGAGATAGGAGTTGAGCCATGTATATGCTAAGATCCCTTTGGGCCCCAAGATTCTAGGACTCTGAATGCATGGTAAGCAATTTGCTCAGTGCTCAAACCCCACTTGTTAATTGTTCCGTGAGCTCCAGGGCTGGGCGGAGGTGCTTCAGGACCTCTGTGGGTAGAGGTGAGGTTGGAGGTTGAGAGAGGGCAGTCAGAGAGTGAACAGCTCAACCAACCTGCTCTAAATGGAAACAAGTACCTCCACAACATTTTTTATCCATTTTAAGTAACGGGTTTCTATCTATATTTAAATATGAAAAAAAAATTAGCCAAGAAGATGAAGACTTAAACCACTGCAGTAGCTTCTAGAGCTTCGCTGTCCGAAATATGGTAGCCACTAAGCCACATGCGGACTGAGCACTTGAAATATGGTTGGAGTAACTCAGGGGCTAAATTTTTCATTTTATTCAATTTTATTGAATTTCAATTTCAATTTAAAAACTGATACTCAATCCAGTTGCTGAAAACCTTTTAAGTATGTTTGGAACAACTTGGATGTGCAAATATACTTTTTCAATGTTAATTTAGGAAATCTAAATCAGGTATTTCCAATGAAAATCCAGTGTCTGAATTGAGAGGTGCTAAGTGGAAAATACCCACCAGATGTCGAAGATTTAGTACAGAAAAATAAATGTAAATATCTCCTTAGTAATTTTTATGTCCATTACATGTTAAAATGATAGTTTGGGTATATTAAATTAAATAAGATATATTAAAATTATTTTCACTTACTTTTTTAACTTTAACATGGCTACTGGAAAATTTAAAATTACATATTGTATTTCTATTGGACAGTGCTGGTCTGGAGGATAAAGTTAAGATATACAAACCACGGGGTAGAAAGCAGGAAAAGCTCTAGTCTGTTTAGAATGCCAGGGTAGCAGACACTTGGAAGAGAGCAGTGCCCTTGGCTCCGGACAGCTTGGCTCTGGACAATAGCTTAATTATGTCACTATGTTTAGTATCCAGCACAGGAGAGACACGAGTCCCACTTGCTGGGGACTTTTGTGCCAGGACTGTGCTAAGGACATATCATGCATTTTCTCACTTCTTTCATCCTAACTCTCTAAGAAGAGTACAATAGTGCCTATACTGTCCCCATTTTACAGATAGATGAGAAAACTGAGGTTAAAGGAAAAAAGCATATTCCCCACAGTTACACAGCTTAGGAGCTGCAGACAGGCTGTAGATTCTACTCTAATACCAAAATCTGTGCCCTTATTCATTACATTACCTTTTGAAGCAGATAATGTTTAAAAATGTGTTCTGAATGAATGAAAGAATCAAGAGAATAATTTTAAGAACAAGTATTATGTATTTTAAAAAGTGGGACCATTTGCAAATGTTGCCGACTAAAATGAGATTTTTTTTAAAAAGGGTTAATTTTCATAGAAAGGTCAAAATGGAAACTGTTCCACCTTCATCCCCAATCTCTACAAACATAAAAGGTATAATTTTCATAAAAAAGGCTCCAGACAGAAGGAGGATTAGCAGGGTGGGGCACTCCTCCAAGTCTTCTCTGCAGTAATTTAGAAGGAAACCTTAGCTGATAAAGCAGCTTAATCTGATTCTGTGTCCTCTGGGCTCAGAGCATGAGGCTGCAGACCTAGGTGAAGTACTACAGAGTGTCCTGGGCGTGCAGGCAGGAGATCTGGGATCTAATCATACGCTGTGGGACCAGGCAGCTTTCCCAGCAGAGGAAGCATCTTAAGCAAAGACAGGAAAAAAGGGAAAGGGGGCTGCAAAGGGACTGGGGTGGGGGTGGGGGACAGAGGAGGCTGGAGGGAAGGCAGGCCCATTGCACCCAGGTGCTCAAACTTAACCATGAAGACCACTGTGAACCACTGAAGGAGCAGAAATCCGGGAGGAAGGTGATTAGATCTGTGTTTTGTTTGTTTTTATTTCAGTGTATTATGAGGGTACAAACATTAAGGTTACACTTTATGTCTTTGGCTCACCCAAGCAAGGGTTAGGGGCATGCCCTTCCCCCCTGCAATGCTCCCTGTGTCCTTTAGTTGTGGGTTTACCCCCTCATCCCCCTAATCCCTGGAGAGTATTTCTGCCAAGTGAGCATCCTAGTGATCATCAGTTAGTTTTTTTTAAGTGCCTTCAGGCAGCATTATAGGAGAGGACAGACTGGGGATGGGGAAAACAGCTGTGAAGCTATTTCAGTCATCAAAGAGAGAACAGGTGAGGGCCTTCATTAAGGTACTAATGTGGGAACAGAGGCAGACGTGGAGATTTTGTGGAGCAAGAATAACAGGTCATAATGGTTGCTTGGATATGGGGAGGATGGCGGAGACAGAGACGCCATGGCCCAGATTCTCCCATAAAGGACAGAGTGAGCCTCCAGCTGCCAGTCCTGCAGGGCTTGCCCCAGCTTCAGAGGCCACCTTGCCAAGGCCACACCCTTCGCAGGGCAGCCTGCACCTGGTGACTCAGCAAAGCGGGGGCAGAGGGCTCTGATGGGCACCACTCAGTCCAGAGCACTCTGCTGGGTTGGCCAAGGCGTTGCAGGACAGCATCATGGTTCAACTTCTCCTCCGCTGAGTCCTACTTCCTCCTTCTTCCTTTTATGCATGAAACAAACATCTTGTACCCTCAAATCTGTCTCAGCTCCTGCTTCCGGAAAACCTAACCTAGGGCAGTGAGCCAGCCTTCTCCTCAGTCCAGTGGTCTAGGAATGAAAATAAATATACACGAAGATAAACATCCCATCTTTCAGTTGGAACCACAGCCTTCAAGAATAGTCTATTTGGGCCCCAAGCAGGAAGGAGCTTTGTTTATCTAGAGACCAAAAGGAAACAGCTTGGCATAAGAGAGGATGGTAGAAATAGGTGGTAGAAATAGGTGAGAACCCCTGAGAAATCACCCTTTCAAAATCACACTTTATGTTTATCAGCCAGAGGTGCACTGAGGGGACCAGAGCTGGCAGAGGCAAGCAATAGTGTCCCTTGACAACTTTTCCTGACATAATCCTTGTTTGGCTTTTCTTTCCCCAAAAATTCATATTATTCACAGCATTGCTTTTCTCAATCAATACTGCCTGAGCATCTGCAGTTTCTTCTAGACTTCATTCAGCCACCCATTCACGTGTTCTAACAAACATCTCAGTAACAGCGGCACTAATGATGGCCCACTTAGATTTCCATCTGCCACGTGCCAAGGTCTAGGTGCTGGGGTATATGCGAAAGAGGCACCTCTGACCTCAAAAGGCTCACACCGTGGTCTGGGACAGAGATGACAGAAAACCCTCCAAGATCCTTAGGACCCCGTAGAAGATGCTAGAAAGATGAAATGTGGGTGGTATTCCCAGAGAACTGAGGTTGGCCAGGAGACTGAATGGAATCTTCAAGGTGAAGATGACAGTTGAGTCTGGTGTGGAACGACAGTGGGGAATTGCTGGTGTTAGTGCTTGTACACTCTGGGGAAATGGATGACAGCAGACGCAAAAGTAGGGTGATCGTAAGGACCCGTGAAGGGCACGATATGTTTGGGGCGTTCGATATTTTAGCAAAAAGGGCACCAGGAAGGAGCCAACTGGACAAGAGAGGCAGCTGGGGACCTCAGGCATGGCCAGGCAATGAGGACCTGCCCGTGGCAGCGCGGTTGTGAGCATTCAGATTGGTTTTTAAGAAGATAAACCTGCAGTGTGAAGAAAGGATAGAACGGGAAATAGTTTTTATCTTTAAAACAATCGAGCCAACTGAAAAATGCAGGTTGCAAAACATTATGTAAAGTATGCTTTCATTTTTGTTTTTTAAGAACAACAAAGAAGGTAGATGGATGAATTATAAAAATACATTCCTAGGGGCTCAAAAATTACAGAAAATAGGTTTTCTCTGGGTAGAGAAATTATGGGTGATTTTTTTGCTTTTCAGTAACCTATAATTTCTAATTGTTCTATTTTGAACATACATTTCTTGTGTAATATTTTTAAAGGTGCTCCCCCCTTAAATCTGGCCTGAGTAAGTTAGGGTACCTCTATTCAGCAGAAACCCACACAGTCATTAAAATGCATGAGGCTGAATTAAGGTATGGGCTTGGAATGAAGTCCAGTATAAATTATGGGAAAATGAAAAGATACAGAATAGTATTCAGAGTATGATCACATGTGTGATTTTTTTTTTAAAGGATACAAAAAGGAAGCACATAAACTTATAAAAAATTCCTAGAGAAAATCCACAAAATTTTGTTACAGCAGGGATTGGGATCCAGTGCAGGATACCCTTCTCTATTGCTTATGCTTCCTCTATAGCATGTCTTTGCATTTCTTTTGTGATCAAAACAAACTAGCTTAAGTTGAAATAAAAACAAAATCAAGCTAAGGAGAACACAATGCACCTTTTCCAAATCCTGCTCCTCAGTCTGAAGGTAGGAAAGAGAACCAAAGGCAATTCGGCTATTTCTGTGATCAGGTTGGCCTCTGTCCCTGCTGCCCATTCTTACCTTGAGACGTACAAAAGCAATCACCCAAGCGCTCTCGGGCTCACGTCCACTGAATTCCCATTTGGATGGGCAGATTCAGTCTGAGCGGTCAAAAGCTGGAATCTACAATTATCTGGCGGTTGCAGTCCCTCTTCACAGGCGGGGGCTCCTATTACACCAAATCTCCCTCTACCAGTTTTTCAATTATCTATGACTAATGAGCACTTTGGGAACAGTTTCAGACACACACATAATCCTCTTTCCTGATGTCAGCAGCAGAAATTAATGACTATGTGGATTTCTGGGAGACAGAAAATGCATTATAATGGTCAACAGAACTGTTATCCTCTCCAGGAAGGGGGAGGTGGGGGCGGGGTGTTGAATTAACTGGAAGGTTCAGTGTTCCTTTGTATTCCTACAAACAGTGAGATGAAACCCAGGAGAAGAGTTGGCTCCATCCCACAGAAATGTTAGAGAGGTTTGGGCAGGGTGGCATGCAACCCTGGTTCCTCCATTCTTGGCACCGGGGCTCCTCCCAGCTCAGTTTTGCCAAGGTCAACAGGCCAACACACTGGCCTGGGCAATGCTAAGTGACACTCTGCCTTGCCAGCAGAGAGGGTCCAGGAGTCCTTTCAGACAGAACCTACATTCAATCTAGTTTAGGGGAAGGGGAAAAAAACAAGAACATACAACTCTCAAAAAATAGGCTGGAGTTATTTTAAAAGCATGTGGTGGCGGATGTAAGTTTGGTGCTTCACACAGGCATATCATGTGCTCGGGTGGTTTCAAAGATTGTTAAGACCTAGTCCAATTCTTGTGGAGCTCCAGTACATGTGACTAATGACACTTAATTTTAAAAGAACCAATAGAATTAGGGACGTAAACCATGCCAAGACCAAGCACTTGAACTCCTCTACAGAGATCAAAGATCACTTGGGCAGGTCAGCTCAGAAAGTTTTCTAGATCTTGAGCCACAATGGATACACGACTGATTAAAATCATTCCAGTAATTCTGGCTCCTGAATTGGAGTTACACATGTCTAGAACAATTCATTCAATCAGAGAAATTGGTGAAAAACCAAAACTTGCCCATGTCCTGTCACTTGTTGAATGACACATCTTCTGAAACAGTAATTTGTTCATTTCCCTTCATTTGCCTCCCCAAAATAATCTCATTTTCACTGGGAATTAAATTCTATGTTAAATTACTGATTAAATGTAAAACTTTATAATATCCCCATCACTCATTACTCATTAAATAAATGTTTACTGGGTACCTAATGTGTGCCAGATACTGCCTTAGTGCTGAAAATGCATTAAAGAACAAGATAGTTAAGGTCTCCACCCTGGTGGAGCTTACTTTCTAGTAGACACTATTCCCATCCAACACCTCTTCTGAACTGTATCTTGTAGTTATTATATCTTATAAGTGCCTATGTGATTTGGAATGTGTTTTATGTATTCTTATATCCCGGCCTTATATTCTGACCTACAGTAAGTGTTTCAAAGATAAACACACCATACACTTTTAATACAATTTTCAATGACCTTTATGTTGTTTTAATTTTTCCCCATGTTTATCTCTATCCCTCTTTCCCACTAGACAGAGAACAGCTCAAAGACTATTTTATCTATCTCTGCATTCATTTGTTCTCACCCCCGACACCCAGCAGTGTCTAGAACATAAAAATTCTGAGTACTGTTCATTTAACTGAACTTATAGATTTTTTAAAGAACAATTTAGACAAAAATATTAAACACACACACATACTCAAGCAGGATGCTGACTATCATTTAAGAGAGTAAAGAGAAGAGACTATATTAACTCTTGATCTTGAATGCTACTTGGACAAGGAACATATTCCAAACATAATCCCACCAGTGATACACTCTCATCTCTCTAACTTAGGACAATGGAATATAGCAAGGCCAATGCACATGCTCAGGAAATGGTTTACCAGCAGACCCAAGCCCGTTAACTATGCACAGCAGATGCTATGGTGGCAAGACACTGTGGACACCACCTTCTAGTGGGATTTGTATTCCACCATAAAATTCTCCTTGCCTGCTCAAGTCTGGTTCAAGAAGTCCAACAAGCAACCAGTAACTACTGTAGGTCCGTGAGCAAAGAAGTGGTGCATACAACTTGTATTTTAGCAAAATATCATAATAGTAATAGTGCCCATTTATTGAAATCTATGAGCTTTCAGTCACTGTTCTTGGCACTTTTCAGCTGGTATCACCTTTAATGTTAGCAACAAACCTATGCTATTAGAATTAGATTTTATGGTAACAGATTCTATGTTATTAGAATTAGATTCTATGAATTAGAGCTTATGGTATTAGAACCTACTACTTTATAGTTGTAGAAACAAAAGCACAGACCTGTTCAAAGTCACCTCTGTAATGAGGGCATGGTCAGGATTTCAATCCTGGATTTTCTAACTCTAAGGTCTGGGATCTTCCTCCTATACCACGTAGATTTAAGGGGGTAGGTGTGGACTATCATAGATAGAAAAGGGAGGCAGCTTCGTTTGCAGGAAGCTCCCCTGGTAGGACATATCTAGGAACAAAACCATAAAAGCCACGCAGTCCCAACATGCGGAATCTTCTACCTTCTTCCCTCCTCTCCTCTCGTTCCTTCTTCTCTATTCCAAAATTAGAGACACTGGACTTTGAATGGCCCTGAGACCATTAACCTCAGTGTATACATTTTGTAGTAGAGAAAACTGAGCCCAGAGAGGGACGTGATTTCCCTGGAGCAACCAGTTGTGGAAGCAGAGTCTAGATTGGACCCAGAGCTCCTGACTCAAGGTGGGCTTCCTCCACTTCTCCGACACTCCCTGCTGTGGGAGTGCCATCCTGTACCCTCCCCCAGGCGGAACAGGAAGCTCGTCTGAGCCAGGGCTACAAGACACATGGAGAAAAGGAGAGGTGGCGAAAATCCGACAGATTCCAGCAGTGTGGGCAGCCGATCCTGAACTATTCAGAGCATAAAGTTCAGTCTTTTTAGCTTGAAATCATCCACTTTGGCACCCACAGTGACCTAATTCTCTAGATAATTGCTGATGCCCTATTTTGTTTTCACCTAGCCTAAGGCCACCTCCAAAAAGCCTTCCCTGGGTAGATCATAATTAATCACTCTTTCCTCTACAATCCCACAGTATGTTTTTTGGAATTACATCATTCTGTTCTACATAATGCCTTTTTCCCCTGTGCCTCGTTCTTCTAATTTAGATTATAATCACCTTGAAAGCAGAGCTTTTTTTGTAGATGATGTATCCATAGGAGGCAGGCGGTTTAGCACAGCACTTGGGAGCTCAGGTAAAGGGGTAGACAGGCTCCTATGGGGGTGGTGGCTTTATCACTCGCAGGGCTTGTGACCTTGGGCAAGTGATTGAATTTCCCTGCAACAGTTTCCTCACCTGTAAAAAGGTTGTAACAATGCTATCTCTCTCCCAGAGTGGTTATGAGAATCAAGCAAGATAATGCAAATAAAGCATTTTAGCACACTGTCTGCCACATGGCAAATGCTCCATAAAAGCGAGATACTATTATGGTTATTATGACTCCCTATTCCTGGTGTACTGTATGTACATCGCCTGGCACACAGAGGGTCACTCTAGCTAAGTTTACAAAGCTTCAGGAGAGATCCTTGATGTTATAGCATGTGGAGATATATGCTTTTGGGGTCATGAGAGCAAACCGCAGAAACTGTGAAAGCTGTTAAAATATTCACAGTGATGGAATTCGGTTTTCCAGCACAAAAAGTTTCTCCCTGTGGTCATGTCTCCATGGCATGTCTTCAGAGTAAAATGTTTCAAAAGTGCAGAAGGTGTTCTTTCTGTAGTTATTTTAAGGACCAGATGCTTGTTTCAAAAGGAAAAATTATTTTGTCAGCAAAACACTTGACTGTTAGATGACCAGTGCTTTTAAGACCCATGCAAACAGTTCTGCTGTGGCGAGTTCCTCCACTTCTAGGCTAGGGAAAGGCAGATTTGGGAAATATATGAAAATACATTAGCTGTCATTGTGCTGAAAATATTACAAGTTTAAAGCAGCAGTTTTCACAGTTTTGCTTTGTATTTTCACAATCACATAAGGGAAAAAAAATCACATAAATAAAAATTGGGACTGACATAGATTTCTCAATTTTTACTTTGCCCCATTGATTCATTAAAAATAAATCCCAGCTCATGCCTGTAATCCTAGCACTCTGGGAGGCCGAGGCAGGCGGATCGTTCTGAGCTCAGGAGTTCGAGACCAGCCTGAGCAAGAGCGAGACCCCGTCTCTACCAAAAGTAGAAATTAATTGGACAGCTAAAAATATATATAGAAAAAATTAGCCGGGCATGGTGGCTCATGCCTGTAGTCCCAGCTACTCGGGAGGCTGAGACAGTAGGATTGCTCGAGCCCAGGAGTTTGAGGTTGCTGTGAGCTAGGCTGACGCCATGGCACTCGCCCCAGGCAAGAGAGTGAGACTCTGTTTCAAAAAAAATAAATAAACAAAAAAAAATAAATCCCAGAATCAGGATCATCTGACAGAAATTTTATCTCTAAAAAGATAGGAAGGAGATGATCTCAAAATAAAGGGCATCCTTTTAAAGTAAATATGCTTCCTTTTATGACCTTATTTATTCATTGCATCACACACCAGTGAACACTTTGTCAGGGGCCGGTGTTGGTCTCTAGTCTAGACTACCGTTTGCAAACTGCTGGTTTACGAAATGATAACAGCCTCCTAACAATGGGTGAGTCTACAGGATGTCAAACAGCAACTCTCACTTGGAAAAGTTAGTCAGCAGGTCTGGTGTTAACCACACAATGCCAAACATCTGGTGATTTGAAGACATCTGGGGCTTTTCTATCATGTAGACCAAACAGGATTCAGGTAATTGACCAAATTTTTCACTTCCCAACCAGATGTCTTACTTTCATAGAAATGAAGTCCATTTGTACTTTCATGTGCAAATAAGCTAGACATAAATTCACCCCTGGAGGGCAAGATTAATTGCTTATTCTCAACGAATGCTAAATTACATATTATTTCTTCTTTTTTTTCCCAACTATTATACCTTTGAAAAAAGTTTCCTGCTATTGTTTTTGAAAAGCATACATTTTGTCTTAGAAATGTTCTTTCTAAATGTCTCTTCCTCATTTTTATGACAGTGAGGCAGTGTGCTATAATGAAGAGTGTGATCTCAGAAGTCGGTATAAGCTGAGGTCTAATTCCACACATCTCCCTCCTCAAACTTTCAGAGCCTTGGAAAAAGTCCCTTGAACTCCATGAATTCTGTTTCTTTGTAGATACACATCATAAAGGGATACTGTGAAGATCTGTGACCATTCATTCCTATAATATGAACTGGGCACTTACTCTGTGCCTGGTACCGAGCGACCGTGAAGAACCACAGTACCTTGCCTGTCCCGCAGGGGCTCAGGAGAGGGTGACATAAACTCCCGCTTAAGGTATTGGAATGACAAACACTGCTCAACAAAGGTGATGCCTTTATCCAGGATGTTTAATAAAATCCCTAGCAACTCTAGCTGTACCTGATTCTTAAAAGAGAATGCCAAGTTTATAAGAGGAAGGATGTGTCTGAAACCTTTCCTCTTCTTTCAAGCATAGCCTGGAATTTGCTCTGATCATGTTTGTTTAAAGAATTCTTGTGGTTATCAATGACCCTCCACCTTCTATGCCGTTGTCCTGACAACCAACCATTTACTAGACAGAATATGGAAAGCAGACAACAATGGTCTCTTCAATCAGGTTTAGTAGGCAAAACTCGTCAGGACACAGACAACATTCAAAAGACTGGGGTCTTTGTGCTTGAGACCCTTAAAGGGAAACACAAACATACATACATACATGAAGGAGAGGGGATTGTACAGAGACCTTAACTGGCCAAGGAGAAGCTGCTATACAGAACTCATTTGTAGTTTAACAGCAGCTGTGCTTCAAGAGCCAGGCTATAAGTAAATATTATACATAAGGTAAAAAGGGCCAAGTCTGTTGTTACTGTTGTTTAGTTATCCTGATGAGAAGTTAGGTTCTTTTCCTATCCTATCCTATGTTTCACCAAAGCCCAGAACCTCTCAAATATATGAAGAAATGAAATACGCCTATGATTTTTAAACTTTTTTTCAGGGACCGAAACTTTTTTCCCAAATGAAATTGTTTATAGAACCCTAGTACAGTAGTCCCCCACCTTACCCACAGTTTTGCTTTCAATGGTTTCAGTTACCTAAGGTTAACCATGGTCCAAAAACATTAGATGAAAAATTCTAGAAATAAACAATTGGTAAGTTTTAAATTGCCTGCCATTCTGAGTAGTGTGATGAACTCTCATTCCATCCCACTCTGTCCCACCTTGGATGTGAATCATCCCTTTGTCCAGCATATTCCCCCGCCCCAGGTCACTTAGCATTTCTCTCTCAGTTATTGGATCGAAAAACATAATATATATAGGGTTCAGTACTATGCATGGTTTCAAGCATCCACAGGGGATCTTGGAATGCATTTCCCATGGATAAGGGGGGACTAATAAATCGACTCTGGTTCAAGTAGAGAAGGAAATGCCCAAAGGTGGTGCATGCAGTAGTTCTGGCACCTGAGGGGCACCCAGAGTTTGGGTGCTGAGGAACAGAGATTCAAATCTAGACCTTAACCTATGGTGAGAGACCACCCATCTGGAGGCATTAAAGAGGGAAGGGATGGGAACTTGTAACTGTAAAACAGAGCCTCTTTCTTGCAGGCTGCTACTATAGCACAAAAACTGAAGAAGCTGAAAGTGTCCACTTTTCACCACAAAGACAATGACCTCACTCCTGAGTAAAGGAGGGCACTGGCACTTGCAGTACCTTGTAGGGGAGGAGTGGAATTTGCCAGGTTGGCATTTAGCCAAAATGCTAGAGCGTTCAGAGAGTAAAATCCCTGAAGCCCTCACTCATGTTACAGCCATTGGAATTTAGCAGAGGAGGAAGATTTCAAAAATGATGCCATAAATTAATGACACTTAAAGTCCCAATCCAGGTCACCCAGTTGGGGGGAGGGGGTCATATATATTTTGGGAAAAATGCTCAAGTGATAAGAAGATAGAAGTTTCAAGCTTTGTAAATGAAACAAAATCAAATTTCTCCATTTTTTAAGTCTCAATGTTTACACTCAGGATCTGGGAGACTGATTGGTCCTTAGGCACAAGGAAAAAGGAACCCTGGACCAAAGCCAAAGCCAAATCCTTGCCCACACAGTGCCATGGCTTATTTGAGGAGTTTAGAAATGGCACCTCTGTCATCCCTCACTTGACAGGGGAAGCAATAACTAGGATGGGGCGTGGGGAAATAGCATGAAAGCGTGGCTGATTGGGCAGCAGATCAGATAAATAGGAGTCTAATACCCTCCAACCCAGTAACTCACAACCTCAAGGTGCTAGAAAAACAAAAGTATGAACACTTCTCTAGCCAGAAATACCAAATCTGAAAGAACCCGAATCTCCTTCCTTAGATGGATGCTTCCCAGGCTTCTTGCTCAGGCAGTGAGATAGGTGGAAAGAGCCCGGGCATGGAATTTAGGCACCCTTGGATTCAAATCTGCTCCAACACCTTCCAGCTGTTAGACTTCATGTTATATTTTTAACTTCTCTATTTCTCCTTGTATAAGATGGGAAGAATAGTACATAAAAGAAATATTGTAAAAATGAATGAGATGATGAACGTAAAAAGGCCCAGTATAGTGCATGGCACTTAATTTCCATAAATATTTTTCCCTCCACATAGAGGAAATTATACAGAAGCAAAAAATAGTATGAAGGAAGAGACTAAGTTGTACTAAGTACTGACTTACTGGCTGCGATCCATGCGTGGTACAAAGTACTTTACAGCTCTCACCTCATTTACACGTTAATCCTGGGAGGAGCGGAAGTCATCCCCATATTATAGATACAGAAACTAAAACGTAAGACGGACTTGTAACTGGTCTGGTGTCCCCCTTCATACAAATGTCAGGATTTGAGTTTGGATGGAGTTTGGTTATGAAGCCCATTCCCTTTCCATCGTTTTCCATGAGTGAAAACACTGATACTCCACAGCCCAGGTCTAGCTATTGGTTCTACCCTCTCCTGGGAAAACTGCAATCTACCAAATGTTCCTGCAAATTCCATCAGTGAGGTTCCCTTTAGTAACCTCTAGCCTCGCTCTCCAAAGGAAGGCTGGTATTTCCTTCCCCCAGGCCACGAGCCAGCACAGTACCCAGCAGATGCTCCGGGATTCCCACTGGTTTTCTACCTCACATGCCCTCCTGGGAACAACGAAGGAACATGCAAAAGAACAGGCCTAGATAATTCACAAAATGAATTCACACTCTAGCTAACTTCCACAGCTCAAAAATTATCTCCTGAACTTTAGACGAAAAGTAAAGCCTCTGGATTCCCACAAGGTAAAATTCTTTCCCTGCAGTCAGTAGAAAGGGAGAAGATGAAGAAGGAAACTCCATTTATTAAATGCCTGGAAGGCAACTACTAACCAACATCTCCATTCTTCAGCAGAGAAAACAGAAGCTCAGAGCCTTGGTTAAGTGGGGAGGCTGGGAATTCACGCCAGTTGTCTGACTCCAAATTCCACCCCAACCTATCTCCCTTCCTATTTCTTAATTAAAATGTTTGGTCAGAACCAAATTAAACCTCAAGGGCAAAAGGAGGGGGAGGGAGGGGAGGGAGGAGAGGAGAGAGTATTAGCATTCAGTTTCTTAGCACTAACTCTCCTGTTCCTACTATTTTGCTTTGTTCCCTCATTTTTCAGCTACTGCATTATTTGACCACTGTTACCAAAGTAGGGTCCCCAGCTAGCAGTGTGAACATCACCAGGATGAGGGAACTTCTTAGAAATCCACATTCCCAGGCCCTACCCTAGACCTACTGAAGCAGAAACTCCAGGGTGGGCCCAGCAATCCTCCTCCAGGTGATTTCGATGAACGCTAAAGTAGGAGAACCACTGTATTAGAGTCACCTACAGAGCTTCTGAAAATAGCAATTCCTGGGCTCCATCCCTGACTTCTGGTTAATGGTTATAAAGTGAGGCTCTAGGATCCTTATTTTTAAAAGCTCCAAGGTAATCCAGGTAC